>BBSZ01013784.1:2556-23369 GCA_000981365.1 Subanguina moxae
ATAAATCACACGTCGAAAACCCTGGACTAACTAACTGTGTGGAGGTATTCACCAACTGGTCGAAAGATGGGAGCAGGTTGTAAGCAATAATGAAGAATACATAATTGATTAAATTGTCGCTATTTTTCATGAAAAATAGCTGAATATACAATAAAGAAAAAAACAAAAAAAATTATTTGCCAACCTAATATATTTAAGAATACTTGCCTGCAGTGCACAATGGTTGGCTTGTTGTTGGGAGAGGCAGGCAATTTATTGCGGAATAACCTTGCAAAGTGAACGATACCAGCTGGGTGATCGGGAACACCTGAAATGCAAATAGACGCTCAGAAGTCAACCAAATTGATAGGTGCATAACTGTAAGTGATTTCCTCGCCGAAATATTTGCTTACCTAGTCAAATTTTGAATTCGATTTTCTCACTTATTTTTGTACAGTGGAACCTCGTTAAACTGGCACCCCTAATTCAAAAAAATGTGTTTGTGGTATTGTGTTTTTGACCTATGTTTTGCTGGTGTCTTCAGGGCATGTTATATACCAAAATTTAGCTTAGATTCTAGGCTACGTTTTGGTATATAACATGCCCAGAAAACACCAGCAAAACATAGGTCAAAAACACAAGGCCACAAACACATTTTTTTGAATTAGGGGTGCCAGTTTAACGAGGTTCGACTGTATCAAAATGTAGCCCTGCGGTTGCGGGTAAATTGCGGGTCGCCAATCTCGGCAAGCAAGCCACTTTTTGAAAGTTTCTGGAGACATTTTTACTGCTGACACGTCTTAGAATAAAAAATTTTTACAAAAAGGGGGACTTTTGTTCATAAATATCAAAAAAACATGGCCAACTGTCCTATGTTCACGAAAATACAGTAATTTGATTTCGGGATTTAATTAAAGCCATAAATGGATACCAAAGTCGGGCCATGCCTAAAAAGGTCAGTAAACTGGTTATATGGCTAATTGAATTTGAAATAATTGCTACCATGTAATGAAGGTGTTGAACAGTCCTGGGCTGTTGACTAGGCTCTGCCAAATTAGTTAGCCTCAACTCTCGCACAGTAAATTCTTCATAGTCTATGGATTCATTGAGCAGAGTGACCTGGACATTGAATACCGATAAATTACATTTTCCTAATGTTGTTCACCTCTATATCCGCATATAAAACACTCCTTTGCCCATTGTCGGGCCAGTACTGGTGGCACTTGTCGCGTCCTTTTTCCACACATTTTGTAAGAGCTACAATGGCGGGACACTGTTGCTCCCAAACCAACCGCCAAAAGTGATCTCTTGTTGAGGGCAGTGGGCCTACAACCCAAATGCTTATTGGTAGAGCAATTCAACCAACTGTTACACCCTACCTTGAGCAGCAATAAATTCTCTTCTGCCATTGAACCCCTAAAAAAGGAAACAAATAAGGGTGCAGGAAGGTTTTTTTGCGAGACAAAAGAATTTATATCGTATTTACTCTATTAAGCGGGCTTGCCCGCTTATTTTTCGACCCTTTGCTAGGGAGTCCACTTATTAGAGGGTGCGCGCTCATTACAGGGTGCCCGCTTAATTTTCGGCCTTTTCTCGTATCATAATTCAAATTTTATTGGGAAACACAATGAGATAGATCTCAAACGACTCAGGAAGAGCTGCAAATTCATTAGCTAGGGTGCCCGCTTATTAGAGGGTGCCCGCTTAATAGAGTAAATACGGTATATGATAAACGTCTCGGCCCCAAGATCTAAGATGGTTTTGAATTTTTTGTGAAAAAATTTTAGCAGAAAATTTTATATACTTTTTATTTTCAAGTACCCAAACAAGCAAAAGTACTTTAAGAATTTGAAGTTGAAGGCAGAATTTAGAAAAGTGAGTTGCTTAGTGAGATAGGATCTAGGCTAGGAGGAAGCAGGCTAAGAACCGTCGCCGCGTAAGGGAGCGAAGGGAGCTTGGGTTGAGATGCGCATACAAGCATACCTGAGAGATAAATTATTCGAGAAGCAGCTTTGGATGCATGAAAATAGCATGTATGACAGAGCTTCTTTATCTGGTAGAGCCCAGTTGGCAAAACTACAGTAGCGGACAAAAAACCTGCATCAAGCTGTTTTTTGGCACACTTTGACGCGTATCTTTTAACAGACTACTTTTTGATGCAACTGTCAAAAGCAAAATTATTGTACAGACTCTTAGCTACATTTTGACTACAAATGTGTAGCATTGTGTTTGCACATAGAAGCCTTACCAACGCATTTTTCGCAGTGCCATCATTTTTCAGGCGGACAAAAAACTTGCATCGAATAAATTTTTATGCAATATTGTTGAAACTTTGTATGATAACGGATAGCCCGATGGTTTATGATTGTAAACACAATAGTCAAAATGTAGCCAAGAGTCTATATAATAATTTTGCTTTTGACAGTTGCATCAAAAAATAGTCTGTTAAAAGATACGCGCCAAAGTATGCCAAAAACTGCTTGATGCAAGTTTTTTGTCCGCTACTGTATGTTCAAGCTCTTCTTTTTACCTGAGTAAGCCCTTCTTAAAAAATGGCATCTTACTTGTTCCTTGCCCTCCCTATACAGTTTTTATTCTCAATAAAATATGGTCGAGTAGCCCTTTTAGAAAGTTGTTTTTACAAAGTGTACAAAGGTCGTTTATAATACAACAGTATCGAATACCTTTCTCAGACATTTTTATCCTAAGGCCTTTCAGTGGTCAAAATGTCCTCATAAATCTGTACTTAAAAGCATAATTTGAAAAAGTGGCTTGCTTGCCGAGATATGACCAAAAGTTAGACTACCGACATTTCTTAACACCGACCACGTTACTTGCAGCCATATCTCGTCAACCAACCCACTTTTTCAAATTTTGCTTTCAAATTCTTGAATACATTTTGACTACCGATAGGCCTCAGAATTAAATAATTCTCACAAATATGGGTACTTGCATTCTAAAATATAAAAATTTCAAAAAATCATGGTTTCTTGTTCCCACTACAAGTAGGGTCTTACAAAGACTTTGCGCTGATAAAAAGATTTACTGGAATATATGAGGCATTGACGTAGTCTGAGCCATCCTCGTCATCAGTGGCTTGCAATTTCACCCTGGAATGGTCATAGGGCAGAATGTTGGTGAAACGGTTTTTGGCTCTGTTTACACTCAAATCCGCAGCTATGCAGCTCTGTCCAATGCCCACTAGTCTCAGGTCCTAGTATTTTTTTAAGTACAGAGTGTTTCAAAATTTTCTAACGATTTTAAAGGGCTGCAACTTTTTACTGTGACCGAATTTTGAAATTCTGTAAGCGCAGATCGACTCCGTTTTTAATGACAATTTTTTTGGCATATAACGCTGAAAAAAAAATTTTTGGCCAAAATTTTGAAAAATTGCCTTGGTCCTCCCTGTGGATTGGAAAGTTGGGAAATTTTAAACATCAACAAATTGACTTTTTTCCTTGAATTTACGCCGGTAAAAGGTAACTTTTCATAACATAGCAACAAATCAGTTCCCATAAGTTCGCTCAATACTCTTTCCCCTTACTTCGAGACATCTTTCCAGCCGGCGCACATGAGAGTCAATTGGTCGGAGCACCATCTGTCTCGGAAGCTCTTGAAATTCGTTTATGATTCTTTCTCGAAGCTTATCCAGATTCGCTGACTGTGTTCAATAGATTCGGCTCTTAAGATAACTCCACAGAAAGAAATCGCATGATGTTAAATCAGACGAATACGATGGCCATCGGAACGCAGCTGGCTTCTCGGCTGCCATCTCAGAAGAAATTTTTCATCCAGCCAGTCACGGACAATTATGTTGAAGTGTGGCGGCGCTCCATATTGCATGAATACCAGATTTTGGATATCTTGCATACCTCGAACCACTGGGAGGAAAAAGTTTTGGAGCATCTCCAGATAGGTTGGCCCAGTCACCCTTTCTTCGAAAAAATACGGCCCGACGACCCCAAGACACCCGATTGCAGCTCAAACCCCAAGATAAGGAGAGTGGAGCGGCTCTTCCCTGTACCAACGCGGACTTGTCTGCCACCAATAACGGAAATTCTGAAAAAGGGTATTTTTTCCTGATTTTTTTTTTCGTGTAAAGACCTGATGATTCACTCCTCCATGAATATGAAAGTGGCATTCATCGGAAAACATCACGTTGTTGAGAAAATGAGGAGAAACTTCAAAGAGATCCAGTTGAGTGACCGCGTGTTCGATTCTTGCAGCTCGACTCGCAGGCAGAAGCTGGTGACGTGTGTTCATCTTGTACGGGTAAAACTTTCCCTCCTGAAAAGCCTCCTAAAAATGACTAAGTTTGACTCACATGAAGAATTCTCCAAAAGAATGCAAAAGAAAATGGTAAACAACAATAAAAAACGTGAGAAACAAGGAAAAAAGTCAATTTGTTGATGTTTAAAATTTCCCAACTTTCCAATCCACAGGGAGGACCAAGGCAATTTTTCAAAATTTTGACCAAAAATTTTTTTTTTTCAGCGTGATATGCCAAAAAAATTGTCATCAAAAACTGAGTCGATCTGCTTTTACAGAATTTCAAAATTTGGTCACAGTAAAAAGTTGCAGCCCTTTAAAATCGTAAGAAAAATTTAAAACACCCTGTAATTATGTCAACAGTTTGGATAATAAACAAAAAAAAATACCTCATATTCTTCCGAAAACCTGAAATCTGAGTCGGCAGACATGAGGCGGACATGTTCGGGAAAGTCGCACAGCCTTATTGGACGGCTGGAAACCAGTTTATGAGCAATTGTTTGGGGTTTGAGAGCAGTTGAAAAACCTTTTGTCTACTCCTATTTGAGTTTTCACAACTGTCCAGAGCACATTTTTGTGTGCCGGCAGTGGCCCACTAGCTGGCAGACGTTCTAGACGCTGGTCAACACCTGTTCTTTCTCTTAGACTCTTACTCCTGCAAATATACGGCTTGTGTATGGAGACACTCATGCTTTCCACTTGGGCTTTGATTTCTTTGCTACACTATCCTATTTTCTTGATTGAAACTTAAGCCCATCCTTCTGACAAGGGCATTCAATTTTTTATGATTTTTGCTGAAAGGATAAAGACCAAAAATTTACTTAACATTCATGGTGAACCACCAGTTAGACAAATACAGGCCTAAATAGGCAAAAAATGTGCTTGGGTAAAGACTTTTTTCCGCTACTGTACCACCTTACTTGCAGTCATATCTCGGCAAGCTAGCCATTTTTCAAAATTCTGCTTTCGGATTCAAATTCCTGAGGATGTTTGAACTACCGGGTGTTAGAGGATTTAAAAATTTTAGCGAATATGGTATTTGCATTCTAAAATATAAAAAATTTTGGGAAAAACTATGGCCAGCTGTCGTTTTACCCAAAAATAGGTGGCTAAATTGTTGTCTTTGACAGCCCTGGTAATAAATCTACAAAGATTGAAAGTTTAAGAGCTTTGTGTTGAGCAAGAAGCTTATGCGGTCAAATGCCCATAGCATAACTGATTGTAACATACATCTGGACCGTTTTGCCGGCCGTGTACAATGAAGACATTTGGATGTACTCTCAGAAAATTGCATAAAACAGTGATCAAAAGCGAAGCAGACCTTCTGTGATGTGTATTAAAGGGTCCATTGGCAGAATTTGTGACCAATCCATTGTGCATATTCTCACCAGGAGGCTGCAGTTTGCTGGCCGACAGATCTGTCATGATTGGACTTGCCTGAGGGGGCGAAATTCTGCCACCCAAGACCCGCAGTGGTTCATGCACAGTGGGCACAGTTGGCAAAGAGAAGTTGAACTTATTTGTGTCTACAACACTCGGGCAGTGGGGTAAGTGGGGGGTGGTGCTAGCAGGATTGGTAGATGAAGCGGGCGTGTCCAACCCCAATTTGGCTAAGCAGTCGGCTGCCCTCTCGGCCATCATCATCTTTAGGGCCTCCCACTGGCTCTCCTTGCTCTTGGGCAATTGGCTGTTCTGGGTGGTGGTTGAATGGAAGTGATTGTTGCTGCTGTGAGTGCTGCTACCTCCACCTGCAAAGTCTCTGCCAAAAACACACCCAAAACTTGAAGAAGTGTAGGAGCAACTAAAAGCAAATTGTTTAGAGCCAACAGCTGGTCCTACTGCAGTCTTTTGAAGTAATTTGAAGTAAAGCAAGGAAACAAAAAGTTATAATCATTTTAAGTTTGAAAATAATCAACTGTAGGGTAGACGAGTTATGAAAGAGATACTGTGGTGGCGCAGTCAACCCAAAATTGAAGATCGGAACAAAAGAGAAGATTACCAAAGGCTAGAGCTAGATGACGACAGCTAAAAAAACAGAAAAGCCCAACATGTGTTATTAACACCAATTTATTTGGAGACTAGTAACTGCATGATATACTACTATTGAAAGCATCGGCAGGGATCATGTGTGAGGGGGTGGTTGGAGGCAAGAGATCACAAAACACTTTCCACACACCTCATCAATAAATTGGATCACCTGGATGGGTGTGTGTATGCATAGTGCTGCAGCTTTTGCATGGCTCATTTTTAATCTCTTTTTTATTTATTTTCATTGATACATAGTTTGGTGGTTGGGTCGCAGGAGCAGTTGGAAAAGAAGAGTGCTCTGGAGTAAGTAATCCATAACTTTTGGGAATTTATAAACTTACTACCGCAATGCGTTCTCTTTTTGTTGGTTTTGATAAAATTAAAAATATGAGTGGGTAGAATGATTAAAAATAAGAGTTGGTGATTCTTCCAATACTAAATCCCCTATAAATAACTGGAAATTTTCAGAAAAAAATTCCTTTTTCAGATATCTTAGTCTTAGAATGTCCAGGTTCTCTTCATTTCTGGAATATTTGTTTTGGGGGATTGTGTTTGTTGAAAACAATGAAGATCGCCCCATTTTTAATTCAAATGAGACACTTTTCGGTACTACTGTATTAAACCCCCCGTAAGGGAGCTTGAAAGTTAGAGATGCGAGCACAGACCTACCTGTGAGATGAATCCGAGTAAGAAACTGGAGAAATAAATGTATTTCAGGCCTTTTTGCCATAGTCCAATTAGAAAAACATGGTAAAAGGGCGAAAAAATTGCAAATGGGTTGCAGAAAAAACCTTAACCGCAAATGACCTGCTCAAAAGGACTCGCTTTACCGTTTTTAGGGCACTAAAATAGGTTACGAGAATGGTAGACGTATTTTGTGGCAGTTACATTTGGGGAAGAGGGGGCGGTATAATACAGTAGAGTACATTATTCTTTGGCCTCTGATTATACTCATTCGTCTATTTATCCAATTTATTTTTTCGAAATTCGTTGTTTTTATTTAATATTCTAACATCCTTTTTTAATGAACTTTTTTATTCCGAAGTTTCTCAGCTGTCAAAATATCTTCAGAAATCCAAATTTAAAAACAGAAGTTTAAAAATTGGCTTACTTGCCGAGATATAGCTGCAAGTAAGATGATTCATGTTTCAAAATGTCAGTATGCTTACTTTTGATCATATCTCGGCAAGCCAGCCATTCTTTAAAATTCTGCTTTCAGATTTTGAATTCTTACGATATTTTGACTACCAGCAGACCTCAGAATAAAAAGGTTCTTTGAAAGATGGGTACATTTATACGAAAATTAAAAAAAAAGTTTTCTGACCAGTTGTTCCGGTGTTTTTAAAACACCAAAAAACATGGTTACCGTATTTACTCTATTAAGCGGGCATGCCCGCTTATTTTTCGACCCTTTGCTAGGGGGTCCGCTCATTAGAAGGTGCCCGCTTAATTTTCGGCCTTTTTTTGTATCATAATTCAAATGTTATTGGGAAACACAATGAGATAGATCTCAAACGACTCAGGAAGAGCTGCAAATTCATTAGCTAGGGTGCCCGCTTATTAGAGGGTGCCCGCTTAATAGAGTAAATACGGTATTCTTCTTTAAAAAACGGTGACAAAAAAATAAAAGGAAAAAGTATGCAGAAGAGATCTTTTCTCTTTAAGAGCTTATTTACTACAAATGTTCTGTTTAAAAAAGGTAGCCAATCTCCGCTAAACAGAACAAATAAATGAGACACACACACCTTTGGCGACAGCAGCAGCCGCAGTGGTTGTAAGCAGAAGCACCACTACTACTACTCAAGACTCCCTCTTTCCAAAATCAATTTATAACAAGGGGAAGGAATAAAAGCAGGAGGATTATCAATCCATTTGCTCCAAAAATTGGAGACGAACAAGCTATTAAGCTGTGCAAAATTGGCTTTCGCCCCACTTATCCACCAAGAATTCAATTACACAGCAAGCCGCTCCTTCTGGACATAAGTCTTGTGGTTTTTGTTCAAAGGTTACCGTATAACCTCTAATGATCCTCCCCCCTCTCTCGTCACGACGGTCGGTGGTAAACCATTTTTCACGGCTCAACCACCCGACAATTAGGTACTGACAACATATTGAAAAATATAGCCCTGAATCTCAGCTACATTTTTGTTTATGGTGTCAGTACCCAATTGTCGGGTGGTTGAGCTGTAAAAAATGGTCGACCACCGACCGTCGTGACGAGAGAGGGGGGAGAATTGATAGAGGTTATATGGTATATTCGAATTATTTTTTTTATTTTTACTTTGTTTCTGTTACTTCTACACAACTTTTAGATGACTGATATATCTCTTTCGATCACTTTAGCACTTCCTGCGTGGAAAACAATATGCCTGCACAGAAGAAGTTCATCAAAACCTTAGTGAATTCTTTGCCCTGGAGCCAGCCGGATTCTACGTCAGTGGCATACAAAAGCAGCAAGAAGGATGGAAAAAAGTTGTAGAATACGAAGGAGATTACTTTGTTGATTAGATTATTATGATGTTTTGAATAAAAGATGAAAAAGAATAGTGCGAATTGAACCTTTGAACAAAAACCGCAGGGCTTAATGATACAACCATCTTTTAAAATATTTTTTTGTAATTTTTTCCCAACATTTCTTCTTAAAATACGTGAAAGAAAACCATATAAAAACCATTGACCCTGTTGAAGTATACTCCCCCACCCCAAAAATTGTTTTCCAAAGTCGTATTTTAACCATTCCTCAGTAGTTTTTATGTTCAAAAAACAATTAAAACGGTGCTTTCTGACACTTTTCTTCATAAAAACTGATTTGTTAAAAAAAATTGACCTTTTGCCTTGGGGAACTAAGCTTAACCTTCTCTTTTGGACCTTAACCAACCATTTTTAGCACTAAAAGATGGTATTTGAACATAGTTTCCCTTACAGGGGCCTACCGCATAAAGAAGCTCTGGTACGCATGCTATTTTCATGCATCCACAGTTTCTTCTCGGGTGATTTATGTCTCAGGTATGTTTGTGTGCGCATCTTGACCCTAAGCTTCTAAGCGCCCGCGCTCCCTTCGGGTCGTAAGAGACTCGTGATAATATATGCACTCAGAAATTCTTTTTGCCCAATACCAGTGATAAAAACAGGGTAGAATACCCTAAAAATCATGGTTTACCATGATCACCCAAAGGAAAAAGTCAAAATTTTCTTAAAAAAAATCGGTTTTTATGAAGAAAAGTTGTAGAAAACACCATTTTAATCGTTTTCAGGGCATAAAACTTACTTAGGAATGGTTAAAACACGACTGAATAAATTGGGGGGTATACTTTAGTGGGGTCAGGTTATTGTTACTTTTATTGGTATTCTAGACATCATAAAAAGGTTTCATAAATTACAGCAAAAATATGAAATACTTTTCAAATCAACCGGGGGACTAAGCTGGTTTTGCAAACAAGCCAAAAACACAGGGAGCTTTATATATTTTTCAATAATGACAACATTTTTTGAACAACCCAATACTATCAGAGCAATGTGGAGAGCGTGAATAATTAGCTTAAAAAAGCGTGGGCTAGGCCAAAAATAGAGGTCTTTGACTTAAAAATACGAGGATTTGCTCCACAAATAACTTTAGCCAGAGAAGATGAAAAGAGGATTGGGCGGATGTATTTGTTATTCAATAAGCCCACCTCTTTCTGTGTTCCCGCTGCCTCGTGTAGAAGAGAAAGAGAGCAACAGCTAGAAGGCAGCACAGGAAAATAACTGTAAGCAGGGCGAGCACTCCTCGGATCGACACATCTCCTTTAAGGGGCTCTGAAAAGTGCACGTCTTAAATAATTGTGAACAGTTACCAAAAATTTGAGTTATAAAGGCTTGATATAAATACGACAAAATTAAGAGCCCCTTTTAGGGGTAGGACCCTTTCTAGGGCTAGAGGCTAAACCATGTTTTATTGCATTTTTAACACGAAGTCGAAAAAAGTTTGGAGGTTGAAAAAACAGAAGAGCCAGCCAACCCTTTTACCCTTATATAGGGTAATAAAATAAAGAGAAGGGCCAGCCGAGACTTATATTAGAGAAAATACGACATACCTTATTCGGAAAACAACAAAAATATAGTGTTTTTTTTTCTAATAAAGGATGATTTACCTGATATAAATTTGGTTTTTTGGACTTTCAGACAACTTACCACTTAAATTGTAGCTTATTGTATTAGCTACAATTTGGGTGGGAAATTGCCTGAGAGTCGTCTGCAAAAAGTGGGTCAAAACCACAATGTCAAGAAAACCAATATTGAATCAGGTAGGTGGGGAGTTTATTACAGAAAATAGGAATAAACTACACGAAAGAATATATTTCTAGACGAAAGAGAAGTGACCCGTGAGCATTGAAATTATAATAATGTATCAAATTGAATGATAAAGCACCACGATCAGTGGGGTAAAACTACTCTGAAAGTGCTTTTAATCATTTTTTGGGCATTTTGGCGCTACTCGGATATACCCCCTTCCCCCAATCCTCAGAGCTACTTGGTTATAATTCCCTCCACCAAAAATCAATTTTTCCAAAAGTATTTAGAAGCCATTTTTGAGTATAATTTATGCCAAAAAACGAATAAAGGACTATTTTTAAAGGGAGGGCAAGGGACAATTAAGGGACCGCTCTGTAGATAAAGAGAAAGTCTTGAACATAGTTTCCCCTAAGGGGACTTACCGCATAGAAAAGTTCTGTATGCATGCTATTTTCATCCATCCAAAGCTGCTTCTCGAATGACTTATGTCTCAGGTATGCTTGTGTGCGCATCTCAACCCCAAGCCCCTGTAAAGGGGCGAAGGAGAATCGGAGGGTTGAGAGTTGGAGATACGCGCACAGACTTACCTGCAAGATGAATCCTAGCAATAGTCTTGAGAAATAAATGCATCTGGAGGCACTTTTTGCCCTAGTTCAGTAAGGGAGACGGGTGAATGGCCCTCCAAATAAGTGACCTCCTATTACTCCCTTTCCCACGCAATACAGCCCTTGTTCCCCTTTAAGTTACTATTTGGCCTTTTTATAGCAAAATTATTACTTAGAAATGGGTTTTAAACACTTTTGGCAAAATTGATTGGGTGGGAGGGGGGATATAACCGAGTAGCGTCAGCTTTTTTATCTTTTGAGAAGTTGAATAAGTAGAATGATTGGTCAAGCGAAGCAAACTGCGGATGAAAATTTGTTTTATCCAAAAACTTTTTCCTCCAGCTTTTCCAACAACATCCAGTCAGTTGACAACTCATTGGAAAGAAGAAATCCAGAGCTACAAAGCCTTAGGATCAATTAGTCTAGGTTCAGCCTCCTTCACTCTTTTTATTGCAGAAATTGGAATTAAAAAATTTGTCTCGTTAAACATTATTCTAACTTAAATAAAGGGACAAGAAGACTGACAATTTATCCACCACTCTCTAAATAATCTCTACTTGTGCTCTTCCGCCATCAACAACAGGGAAAGAGGCAGAAAAAAAAGAGTGGGGGAGCAAGTTTATTCTTCACAACAACAACAAAAGGAGCGGAAGGGGAGAGTAGGAGGAAGAAGAGGATGCAATTGATTTTGCAGACCGGAAGTGGGCGGCCTCTCTCCCCTTGGCAGACACAGAAAAGGAGCTTTGGGGCCGCCTAAGGCTTTTGAGAAGAGTGGTGGAGGAGTCACATGTAAACTAGCTGCTGTATTCTCCAAACAGCACAACTTCCCACTCACTAATGAACACCACTCAATGCAGCACAACAGGAGCTACACAGGGACACATTGCGTGGGCTATACACCACCAATTGCCTGTTGACTATAGAAGGAGAAGCCGGGGAAGTGCCGGATGAGATTACCACCCACACTTTTGCTGTCTCACAACCACATATAAGATAGCACTCTGATTTAAGAGCTTGAGTGGAAAAGGAAACCCTCTCGAGTTGTTTTTTTCGAGAGGTTGCAAGGGTGAGAAGATTTTAAAAGGCTAAGCGTAAGACTGCAAAGATGTTATTTCCCATCCAACTTCTCCCCACGTGTGGACGCGAGAACGGGATATAGCGAATTTAGGGAAGCAATCACACAAAATTGATTAAAAGAAAATGTTTTTTAGGTTAAAAAATTTTTTATAGTGGCTCTAGTCCCCCACCCCCCTTTGGGCGGAGGGGAGGAAAACAATATTTAAGTGAGTAAGTCAGTGTGCATGAGATGATACATCAAAGTTTTGAATCCACTCCGTCTCGATAAAAACTTTGCTAAAATTTGCCAGAACTCTCTCAGCTTTTAGAACTCTCCTAAACGTTTCTCGTCATCATTAACTTTAGAAGATCGTCGAATAAGATCGTCCGTTATGGAAGCATCGATTACGAAGATATTGAAAATCAAGATGATGTGGTTACTTCAACTCTAGGATTTTGGAAATAACGGGTGGTCAATAAGTTCGGAACAGATTTTCAAAGCTTTATATTTTATTTTTTTATAGGCACATATATAAAAACATTATACAGTTTTGTAGCCCTTGTTCTCCTCTTTCGAATTACATATCACATGTTTATTTCACTCAACAAAATGACCATCATTTGCATCAATACATTTCTTCAGTCGTTTTGTAAATGGCTCTTTGAATCATCTCCTGAGGAATAGCATCCCACTCTTTCATCACAGAAGCCTTCAGCGCAGCAATCGACTTGTGGGGTTTGGAGCACACTTTCGATTGTAGGTAGGGCCACACGAAATAGTCCATCACAGTCTCATCGTGCTGTTGAAACTCAGAAGTGGATTGAGGAGCACTTCTCGAATTTCATCAAGGATAAAAAAATAAAATATAAAGCTTTGAAAATCCGTTCTGAACTTATTGACCACCCGTTATAACGCTACGCAGTCGACTTTCACCACCCCCACTGGAACAAAACGATCAAGAATTGATGAACAAGTTAATTTCTTTTCTTATGGCACTTGAATCAAAGAAATTTTTAGAGCCGAAGGCGGAGGACAATTTTTTTCTAAACACAAGCCTGATTTGAGGGAGGGGGTATAAGCCAGTAGAGTCGTTTTTTTTACCAATTTTAGCGTATTAGAAATTCTTAGAAGGGGTAATTTTAGAGGACCTAAAAGGTAATTAAGACAAAAGATAAAGATAATTTTTGAATAACTACTTTAAATAGTTTGAGGGCTGTATTGAGAGAGGAAGGGCCACTTTGTAAAAGGGCTATTTAGTTTTATTTGGAATAAGGGCTGTATAAGGGAAGGGACAAGGATGGGCCCACTCAAGTAAAGAGAATATCTTGAACATAGCTTTGCCAACTGGGCTCTACCGCATAAAAAAACTCTGGCATGCATGCCATTTTCATAGTTCCAGAGCTATTTTCTAGTGATTTATGTCTCAGGTATGCTTGTGTGCGTATCTCAATTGCAAGCCCCCGAGCCTCCGTTAGGGGACTACAGGCTATAACACTACGGGTCAAAACCAAACGCATGTTTGAACAAATTTACATCCCTATACCAGAATTAATGGATATTGGGCAATTTTTGTTAATAAATGACCGAAAATGAGCATGATTATTACCGTATCAGGCATGGGTCGTAAAATGATGCCGGATATATTGGACATGGGTGAAGTGTCTGTTACATCTCTACCATATTCGTAATAGATGCGGCATTGCCGCAATGATACCTTCAGTGTGTTAACTTGGGTTGTCGGCTCAGCCGATCAATTTCGGCTTTTTCGGCCGAAAAGGCGATATTTTTTCAATTTTCGCCTTTCGGCTCTGCAGGCCTAAAATTTCAGCGGCCCGAAGACCCTAGTGCGAACCCTAGTCTTCGTTAATGTTCTTCATTAAATAATTGCCTTGGTCTCTTTGTTTTTATCGATGTAGCACACCATTCTATGCGAAGCACCCTTAATCTTGGTAACGTGAGAATGATCTACATATAATTTGACTGTACTCTGGTAGTCTTCCCCCAACCTGTTGTGGCGATTTCAGAGTATGATGTGTCAGTCCAAAGGTTGGATGCTGTATAAAGCCTCAACTTTAGACGGTAGTTGGATGCAGATTTTAGCTGACCATTGCACACATTGGCTGCATCTCTGTCTGCACACAGAACATCTGCACCAATTACCTATTAGTGTTAAATTAAAGAAGTGTTTGAGAGATTTTAGAAAAATATTTACTTCTATGACAATCCTAGGCAGAAAACGCTTTCCTTCTGGCATAGATTCAATTGCAACATAGGGTGGCCAAGTGTCGTAGGCCTGAACCTGTCCCCAAGTCTGAAAAAAAGGAGTTAGATGTGGATCCTCATTCATCAAAACTTACTGCGACGCTTCTGTTTGGAGATAAATTTTTGGAATAACTGTTCTCTTCAAAAGATTTGCCAGAGGGACCCACTTCAGCCACAATAATGGCTAAATATAAATTATTTGGCATAAAAAAATTGATATTATCTACTAGGTATATAGAGGCCCAGACCGATCTTAAATATTCTTTTTTCCGGTACTTTTAATGACAGGAAATAATTTTATAGCATAAATCGAAATCACCCAAAAACATGTTTTTCCATAAACCAACCTAACCAAGTACATGTCCACTTGGTGTGGAATTTTCTTTCAGGTTGTGAAACTCTTTTTCCTGTACTAATTAAAGTATTCTAAAGAAGGGTTAACAGGGTAAATTACCGTTTTATAAGCTATTTTTCAATTCTTTAGAAGATTGAAAAGCACCCTATATAACGGTATTTCATCCCTGTCAAACCTTTTTTTAGAATACCCTAATTAGTACAATAAAAAGGGTTTTGGAGCCTGAAAGTGAAAAAAGTCACACCAAGTGGACATCCACATAATTCGGTTGGAGTATAGAGCATTCATCACGGTTGCGCTTGAAGCATAAAGTTGCTGTGCTGTAGGGCAACCTTGTTGGGATTCATCTCACAGGTAGGTAAGTATGCGTGCGCAGCTCTAACTCGACTTGGGATTGAGGTGCACACACATCTACACATATACGTTTTCTTTTTCTCATACATATGTTCCATAAAGCTGCTTGATTTCCTTGCTCACAAAGCATTAAAAATGGGGCTTACCCGCTTTCCGAATCAATCCATGTTTATTATTGAACAATGCAGTGTTGTATCGAACTGTCAGCTCCTGACTTTTGATTGAGTTACGCACGACTTCCAGCTGGAAAGATGGAGGCAGTGGAGCTAAATAAATTTTTGCGTAATTCATTCAAAATGAAAAAGAGAATCAGTGTGCCACCTGTCACTGGCATCTCTATTGGCTTAATTTCCACTGGGGTTTCGCTGGCCCCTGCTTCAGTTACGGCCATTACATTCATTCCATATGTTTGGCCACCAGTGAGGTTGTCAATCGTTGCTTCAATAGGAGGGGCGGTTGTGCCATTCACTGGCAAAAGAGACTCACTTCCATCGCTCATGAAAAAAACATGTGGTGCTTGATTGGCTGCAACATTCACACTCCACGGCTTTTCTTCCTCATCTTCCGGCATTATATGCACCTAAAACAGATGATTATGCTATGAACTTGTTTAAGGAAGCGTTTCGGTTTGCTCTACTGCTACAAAGTAGTTTTAAATTTTTTACGGTTAATCATTGATATGGGTATCCCCCAGAAACTCTCAATATTGCTCAGAGTCCGCTTTTTTCGACAGTGTACACTTTTTTTCAGTCCCATCATGACATTAAGTCACTGACCCCACGCCCCACGACTGAAAAACAAAAAGCCTACAATATAGTGGGTAATAAGACCATTTGGAAGAGCTGGAGGATACCAAGACAACTGGACAGAGTAAGGATTCAATCGTCTGATGGAGAGATTTTGCACTTTTCCAGGCCTATCTTGCCTTGTTTCAAAGTTGAGCGCTTGAATTCTGTACACTTTTGGAGGACAAGTCTCCGCGTTTCCAGTACTTTGACCACAAATGACCTAATACAAGAAGAATGTGGGTGTGGAAGTGATTAAATAAAATAATAGTTTACCTGTGAGTTCACAGTATATTTGAAGAAAGGTCGAAGACCTGCTAGCGGCAAGGCTGGAGCACCACCAGAATCTTTTAAGACCAAAGTTTTGTCGTAAACGATCACTGAATGAACATCCAATACCACAACATTAAGAACACATTCATTGGAAATAACTGCATCGGCATAGCTTCCTGTTGTCGACACCAAATCACTTGCTAATTTTATAACAAACGCTTGGATTATAGCCGAGTTTTTGGTGATTTGTCCAATGGCCACTTCCACCAATGGAGTCTAAAAATAAAAGCAAAATTAATGTAGGTTGGAGCAGCAAGCCAAAAATAGATACCGACAGGCGGAAGTACTGCTCAAATCTGTACTTTGAAACGATTCCTGATGAAGTCACAGTGTAGAGATGCACCTAAATCACTGTAAAACTTAGCTTCTAGACAATTAAGTTAGCTCGAGCGGTGACTCAACCAGTCAGGCATGCAAGCACAGCTACGTAAAATGAGGTACAAGTGAGGAGGGCTACGAAAAATTTCGATTGGCGTGCGGGAAAAGCCAGCCATTTTTTGTTTATGCCTTTCAATTCGTCGGTTTGGTTTTTATAGGCTAGAAAAAGAGGTAAAAGAGTACTTCTACTCTTTAAAGCCCTCTTCAAACACCCGTGTAACATGACTCGCGAGCCAAGCAAAGTCAAGTAACATGGTTATGTAGTAGTTTACAGTGGGCTAAAAGCATTTTTTCAACATTTTTTTCTTTGTCGTTATTCTCATTCACCATCTCTTTTTGCTTTTCTTGTAAAGCGCTGCCTTGCCGTTTGATATGTTGCCATCAATAAATTAAAATAAATATTGGTACAAAGATGGCGTTTTTTTTTCGGTGTTTGCGGATGCTCGGTTTTTTTTTATAAATATGAATTTTCGAATGGCTTGCCTTCTGCCTCTATTGTAGTCCTGACATTTTTCGTCTTTACGTTCACGCAGTGCTGCTGCTTAATTTATTGAAATCTCATCCCGACACAGACGATGTTTTAGAAGTCCAGCTCCATCCAATGTGCAGAAGTCATTTTCGTCCAACTTGCCAACTGAGAGACCAGCTTCATTAAATTCTCTGGGTAGGAAGTTAGTGGCTTTTACATCAGCCAATGAAAAAAAAACCAAAAATGGATGAAGATTTTGAGCGATTGATGGGAGATGTTGAAAAGAACAAGAATATCACTCCAATATGTTTTGAAATTAATGAAATCTCTGCCAAGTCCAACTTCATGATGGGCCGAGGTCGTATATTATATGCAAAGGTAGCCAATTCAAGAAAAATCAGTAGCACTTTTAAGATGATTTCTTTGTACTAGTTGGATTAGGAAATAAAGCGAGTTGAAAAAACACCATGACTTGCGTGTCATTTTTCTTCATTTGACTCGTGACTTGCGGGAGTCTGAGGAGGTCTTAATCACTTTTTCGTAGACCTTTGTACCGACTTTGTATAGTTTTTTTTTGTTACCTTGTAGCAAGCGCCTCTTTTCAAATGATCAATGATGATTGGCACATTTTCTGCTGGGGCTGTTTCCACTTGCTTTGCTTGTTCTCTGTCATTGATTGCTTCCCAATCTGATTGTGGACTTAAGGTGAAATGAAGACGAGAGTCGTTGCCCACTATCTTGCGCCACAAATCCATAACACGCAGCTTAGAGACTTCACTATTTGGCCACTGAAGACGAATACTTCCACTGTACGATTCCTAGAGTTCCAATTTGTACGGGGTAATTAAAAAACGACCCCTAGCATACTTTGAAAAGACTGAACTTTTTCCACAAAATACCAGCGGCCGTTTTTTGAATTACTCTGTGGATAACACCTAGCAATAAATGAAGAATTTCTACCTGTATTGACAGCCCGAAAGCTTTGAAATCGAAACCAGGCTCTATTGCTGTATTTCTGAGCACCTTTGTGCTCGACTTCTGACCACTAATACTTGCTGCTGATATTTCGTATCTGCAAATTGGGTGGTAAAAAAAAAAGCCAGTCAAAAATACCTTTTCCCGGGAATCAAGTCCACAAACGCGTTGCAACTGAAAATCACAAAAGCCGGCAATAGAAGATCAGAGAATTTTGAGGAATTAGACAAACCTAGGCAAAGAATTATGAACTTGCAGTTTGACAATCTGTTCTGTGCCCTCACTGCCTTGTTCGGAGGAAACCTAAAGTTGCAAATTAGGCAAAAGTCAGAAACGGCTGTAATTATCACCATAATTGAGCATTTCTCAGCCTTGGATTTCTCTTGCGGAGCAAGAGAAATATGAATACGAAATTTGGCTTTTTCAAAGTCTGCTTCTACACTCAGGTCTGTTGGTGGTGCTGGACGGACAGTGTGGGAAATTGTTGCTGGTTCTGATATTTGATTCGATTTTTCAGCAATTACAGCAAAGACGTAAGTCTGAAAGGCACTATTCAAGTTGCTTTCTGATAGTTTTTTCAAGATCTTGGAAAGTTAAAGGAGCGCTCCGAGCACCGTCAAATGGGCGAAGTAAGAGGGGCTTGACACCGCCTTGGCGATTCATTTATGTTCTACCTATATTTGTGTACTCCTTTTTTCTTTTGTTCTGATCTACAGCTTTTGGATTTTTTGGTTTTGGTTGGATTTTTTGATCCTGAAACCTTGAGTTAAAACTTCTGGCTCTCTTCCCTGTCTTTAGGTGTCGTCCTTTAGCTCTGGCCCTTGGTAAGATCGCGAGGATTATTTTGAGTTATAACTTTGCTGAGAAGGATGCGGGTAGTCCAATCAATTACCAGTCAAGCCGAAAGTTAATTGACGTTGCTAGATCGGACAGGTCATCGCCGAAGGAGACTCGCGACCTTAAAAAATTTTCTCACCTCTCCAGGCAATATATCACATAAGTCCTGCTGTGTGTCGGGCGTTTCGGTCTAAAGAACACCAATCAGACACAGAAAGGTAAAGTGAAAGGTAGACTAGCCTTGACCATGCTGTTTTCACCATGCAACACTCCATAAGCCACTTTGAAGATGTCCACACCAGATTCTGGTGACAACCTCCAATTCAGCCTTACACACGTGGAATTGATTTCTGACACTACTAGGTTGTCGGGACGAAGCGGCTCTGCAAACAATGCCTCAATTGGCATATGGAGTCTTGAAATTTGACCAACTTGTAGTGATGGTCTCCTTCCATGGCTTGGAAGGCAAATTATCTTTGAGGGAAGTGACCGAAATCAAAAAGTCTCGGCCTGGATTGAGGTTGCCCAAGTAGAGCTCTACTTGTTTTTGATCCTCAATATCGTTTACGTCAAGAATGGGGTAGCGCTTGGGTGGATCAATCTGTACCAAAACTATTCTTAATTTCTCAAAGAGAATAAAGTAATTTTTTAGCAGCTGACCTGCATGTATTCGACTCGGAATGTGTCCTCAAAAGTATATTAAACAAATGAATATTTCAACATTCCACTAACAGAGTACCTGTAAGGCTCTCTCTGGTTTGCCTAGCCTCATTGTGATGTTTGTAAAACCTGTTTGAACAGCTCCACTGGAGCTGAAGTCAAGAAAAACTGGATCCATTATGACAGACTCCTCTTTTATCAACGTTGACTCGGCGTCTCTGCGACCGAGAATGGCTATGCTGAACAAATAAAAGGTCATGAAAACATATTACTAGTTTTAGTTGTGCACCTGTATCTGTGACCAGGATTCAGCCCATGTATGTTGATTAATGAGCTGTCTTCCAAGGAGGCCAGAAAAGTTCGATTTGCATCACGAAGACGACTCTCTCTACAAAACTTATACCGTACAGCCCAGATCCGTCCGACAATTTGTATAACATGCCCAGGAGCCACCAACAAAATATAGGTAAAAAACACAAGACCACATAAAGATTTTTTGAATTTAAGGGGGTAAATGACCTGCTCCCATAACAACTTACACAACAGACGAGATGTCAGTAACGCGAGCAATAAATTGTTTAAAGGAATGAAAGGACTGCGGCAAATACACATTTAAAAGACGTGACGGATCTGCTAAGTCCTAAAAAATTGAAAATACTGGATAATACATACCAAAGAAAACTAGTGCTCCACCTTTTCAATTTTAAACGATTCGACGAATTGATCAAGAGAAAAAGTTGGCTAAAAAGCAAAAAATTTTTAATCCTTAGATATTTTCTGTGTTTAGCGTCATTTATCTCAGCTATTTTGCTGTGCCAGTTTCTTAATTTTCTGATCAGCCTCTAGCCATGGAACTTCTCTTTTCAGCAAGCTATCAGCGGGGGTCACTTTAGATTAAAGGGGCATGCCCGCGCCCGATGGGAATATTTTTTCAGTTTAAAAAAGGCGGGTACCAGGTGAATTCAAAAAAAATTTAATTTGAATTTCAAAATTGTCATTTTGCTTCTTTTTCGAGTTCGTATGACGTTGTTCATATTATTCGCTCTCACATTTTTTCAACCATCTGCTAGATTTATGCTTGTGTGTGTTTTAGGTTTGAGGTGTGAATAAACAAGCGCTGTTGACGTTCCCTGCCGGATTGCTGATGGCACTTGCATGTTTCATTAGATAAGTTTCTCTTTATTTTGCCGTCTAT
>BBSZ01013786.1:0-18486 GCA_000981365.1 Subanguina moxae
GACGCAAAGCGGTCAAATTCTCGGAGATAATTGCCATGGATGAAACTGCAGTCTGGTTCAACTGTCCAAGCAACTACTGCATCGAGACGCAGGGCGCCAAAGATGTAAGGATACAGCAGTTATGATCCGAATTTGTGTAGAATTGATCTTTCGATGGTTGTTAACACATCAGGACAAGAGAAGATACGAATCACGGTCGCCCTCACAGCTAGTAGCACTGGTCGCAAGTTTCTACTTTACGCTCTAGTCCAGTTGAAGCGTCCAGTGAAAAGAATCGTCGACGAATTTAAGGGCAAGCTCGTTATCAACTGGCTTGGTTTTGATTAATCATAGGGCTTGTTTATTAGAGGGTGCCCGCTTATTAGAGGGTGCCCGCTTATTAGAGGGTGCCCGCTTATTAGAGGGCGCCCGCTTATTAGAGGGTGCCCGCTTATTAGAGGGCGCCCGCTTATTAGAGGGCGCCCGCTTATTTTTCGACCCTTCGCTAGGGGGCCCGCTCATTAGAGGGTGCCCGCTTAATAGAGTAAATACGGTATACTTTTTACGCACCCTGTATATCAGCCTAATACCAACGGTTGGTATTAGCCACAAGAAGACAGTGGTAATACGTAAACAAAAGGTAATTAACATTCAAAGTGACTGAATAGATGTGCTGGCAAATCGAGGCCTATCTGTGTAGGCTGGTTGTAGGCCAGATTAAGCGGGTCATGTATACATATAGGCTTCGACTCTAGAGGCCAGCGGCAAACGTAAAAATGGTTTGTCTTCTTTGTTTTCCTTTGCTCTCCTCCCAGCTGGGGTGAGAGAAGAAAAAGTTTTGGATGATTGTGCCTGTTGCACATCAGCTTTTGTATGTGGCACCCTGCTATATGTTCTCCTCCTATAGCTGCATCATTGCCACTTTTATTCCGTTCCCTTCTTTGATAAAATCGATTGAGTGTTGGCTAGCATACACAAATTCATGTTTTGCTTGTATTTTTGCTGCTTTTTCTAGAGGCTCATTTTGTTGACTGTTGCTGATTGGACTTATTTGGAACTCTGCGCCCAACTTCTCTCATTGATTTTGATTTAAAGTTTTTAGTGACATTTAAAAAATTTGTCGATTTAGACGTGATTTAAAAGGCTCAAATTGAAATGCCCCCTCAAGTTACTCATTTATCCCCTCAAATTGCTTAAACTTGATTATCTAGTCTGTTTTACAACAAGTTTTTCTAATTTTTTTTGCAGTGTGTAGCTCTGGATCTGTTCTTTCTAATGCAGCATCAGTTGACTCAATGTTGCTGGAAGAATTTAGTGAAAAAGATCTTTTACGGGATGATTTTATGCTACATTCAAATACCATTTTCTCCAACTTCTTACAGCAACATTGAGTCAACTGATGCTGCATTAGAAAGAGCAGATTCAGGGCTACACACTGGAAAAAAAAAATAGAAAAACTTGTTGTAAAACAGCCGAGGTAATCAAGTTTAAGCAATTTGAGGGGATATACTAGGTTTACTACTACTACGTTTATACTAGGGTTGTGAAATGGAGAATTCTTCGGAGGAATGCTTGTATTTCTCCGCTCATCTAAATTTAGGAGAAATACTTTTTATGGTTTTGAGCCGAAAATTTTTGTTTTTTTCACTGAGGATTAAATTGTTTGAATCTTGATTTGCAAATATATTTCCGTGGTTCATTTACTCTGCTCTTCTTGTTTTATCGTTGTTGTCTTTTCTTCCTATTTTCTTGCCTTATGCTATTCCATGTTTAGATGCCTAATCGATGTAAGCCTCTGCATTGGTGCTGGAATTGGTTCACTCGCGCAGAAGAAATAAATGCTAATAGAAATCAGGTGTTTGTCAGTTTCTTAGATTTCGGAGTATTGAAAGCCTTGTGTTAAAAAAAATTATGGCTCTCTTCTCTGTCTTTGCTTTCGTCTTCTAGCTTTGGCCTTTGCTAATCTTCTCTTTTGTTTTAATTTTCATCTTTGCGTTAAATAGAGCCCTAATTCTGCAATTCTCGCTATACGAACGCTGCTGCACGGATGGAAAAACACTTAGAGGTCTTTTATCATTCTTAAACGGTGACCTATTTTTAAACTTTTCGTTTCACGAATGCTAGATGATTGGATCGCAAGCCATACACCAAATTAATCGCCTCACGAAGAAGAATTCGTCCTTTGAAGTCTTTCAAAATATTTGAATAAATGTACTTGATTTATGTTAATAAAAATGTTTTATTGATGTATTTGGTCGAATATGCATTACTCGAGCATGCATAAAAGTCCGGTTAATAGAGAATTCTCTGGAGAAATGCTCAGAAAGTATTTCTCCAGAGTATTTACACAACCCTAGTTTGTAACACTCCTCGCCCTCGTATAATATAAACGATTGGGGGAGGAGTATAATACAGTACAGTCAAACCTCGATATAATAAACCCTAGGGAAATGTTGCTGAAAAACAACCAAAATGTTCGTTACATCGATGGTTTCGTGATATCGGGGGTTTCCTTATATCAGGGTTCGTTATATCTAGGGTTGACTGTGTAACAAACCCCTGAGGACCGGCTTAAATGTTCGTTATTTCGAGGGTTTCCTTATATCGGGTGTCCGTTATGTCGAGGTTTGACTGTACTGCCAAAAAGGCTATCAACAATGGGTACATTTATTAAAATGTAGCAAAAATCTTAGAAAAAAAACCATAGCCAACTGTTTTGATGTCCAAAAAAGGGTATATAGCAAACAAATTGGCATGCAAAGCCGAATAAATTTGTAAGAAGAGATTTTGAAAATTCACTATACAAAAAGCTGTGTATGTTTGACTGTGTTGAAAATACTGGTCACATCCTGTATATAGACGTTTGTCTGGTTGTGTCAAAAAATTTTTTTGCAGTTCAAGGAAGAGACGTGTGCGCTCCCTTCTTAGCATAGTGGTGTCCAGTGTGCATGACTGGCCGTATCTGGCATGTTCATTCAATTGCGCATACATTATTTGCTAAATTGCATTCTAATTTCTCTCCTCTCTATAGCCAACAAAAAGGAGAATGGTTGAATATAGGTGGGATGTATAGATGGATTAACCACAAGCTGTTTGGTACATGATAGCCAGTCATTTACTCAACTAATGAATATTTATCTAAAGACTTTCCGCTTCCATCCCCAGGCAAAAAAACAACGAGAAGCATTTGTGTGTCTCCTCGGCAACCAGTCTTTGGCAGACATGCCTTTTCTGCTCCATTCTCTTGCTGCTGCTCCTCCTACTGCTCCTGTCAGCCGCCTAATTGAATTGGTGGTAGCAGACACGTCCGCCTTGCTTGTTGTGTATTGATTGAGAAGAGTCTAGTGGAGGAGCAAGTTTGAGAGTAGCAGTCCAATCAGCCCACTTCACGGAAACCTTTTCCCTGGCCGGGTGGTGCCCAATTTCCGCGCCAATGATTTTTTGATGAGAGGTAGGACAAAGGTTGTTTGTTAGCCTGCTGGCAATTGTGCATGCACAAGGAAGTGACCTTTATTCCCCTTTTTTGAGTTGTCTTTCTAACGGTTTTGCGCTAGCTTTGATTTTTCCTTCTGTCGTTTCAGTATAAAGATTTATTTTAACTTGTTGGTCTTGCCTTCAATTTGATTAAATCGGGACTTTTTTTGAAGTTTTTGCAGTAGAGCTTTGAAGCCTCAGGGCTTTGGACTACATATTAAGGCTGTAAGAGGGGTACTACCAAATGAGGTACTACTCTTTATAGATGTAAAAGCGATATGGCCGGATTTGTAGAGATCCGATATTTGTTTCTGGACGGATTGTGTTAGGCGGCCTTATCTCAAACGCCATAAAACATGCCTTTTTGACATGTTTTAGCAGCTGAAATGTACAGGAAACATTTTTTAAGAGGTGGTTTTGTAAAAGTGCTTAAAGGGCAGGAAACTTGCTTGTCACAGCACTTTCAAAATTTGAATTCCCACTAAAGGCTTGGGGTAGGTTTTCTCTTAGGGTCAGGCTTAAGCCTTTAGTGGTTCCACGGGAATTTAAATTTCGAAAGTGCTGCGACAAGCAAGTTTCCTGCCCCTTTAAAAACCATTTTTATTTATAATTTATGCCAAAAAAGGAACAAAAATACTATTTTAAAGGGTTTGAGGGTTGTATAAGGGAGGGGACAAGGAAGGGCCCAATTTCTAAGGAGGGCTACAATCCCACCGAGGCTCCCACAGACTACCACGTCAATCAGAGTGTAAAGAACTGGCAGGCGGAGAAGTTCTTTGACAACTTTTATGAACTCGTGACCGACATTAAGGAATGGATCGCTTCGAAGAACAGGAATTTCTTTGCCAAGGGGATCGACTGACTTCCAGAAAAATGGGACGCTTTTCTTGAAGTAGACGGCGAATATGCTCCAGAATGATCATTTAAATATTGTTTCGCTAAGTGAAATACAGCTACTAGGGTATACTGGCTGACTTCTCGTTAGAGCAACAGCCAGCTCACTGTCTTGGTCTTTGGTCCAAATATGTCTTGGTCCAAATCCGCTTGATCACTGTCTGGCCCATCTTGGAAGATCATTTCTGCCGACTGAGAATGGGTAGGAAAGGAGTAGTGTTTCATAAAACTAGATATTTTCCTCAGATATGGTCTATTGGCCGCGGCGATAAAAAGCTTACCTGGATTAATGCTAGTAGGGCTTCTCTTCTTTTTGCTCTTCTCCGGCTTACTCTTAATCTTTCAAAAGTTAGGTGTTTTTGTGCAGAGTGTCAACCAGAATTTGGATTAACCAACCTTGACGGCTATAAGCTTTAAGAAAGCGGCTCTTCACGTGTCCCAGTCCACTCTTCTGTTTAATTTAATATTTCTAAAGCCTACGCTCTAAATCCCGACACTATTCGGGTATAACGCTTTTTTAAAAGTGTTTAGGAACCATTTTTAAGTAATAGAGAGGCCTAAACAGTAGCTTAGAGGCAGAATAACGGCTGAATTGAGTGGGGAATGGAGTAATAGGAGGCCTATAGTTCTTGTAAAGATTATTTACCCGTTTACCGTAAATGAGCCCCCCCCCAATTCAAAATCGTGTTTTTGGCATTGTGTTTTTACCCACTTTTTCCAGGTGTCTCTCAGGTAACTTACTACTCAAATTGTAGCTTATTGTCTTAGCTACAATTTGGGTTGTAAGCTGCCTTAGAGTGGTCCGGAAAAAGTGGGTCAAAAACACAATGCCAAAAACACGATTTTGAATTAAGGAGTGGGGGGGCTCTATTAGAACATTTACGGTACACTACTGGACCAGGGCAAAAAGTGCCTCTCTAGATGCATTCTCTGAGCAAGAGTATTGCTCGGATTCATCTCGTAGGTAAGTCTGTGCGCGCATCTCTAACTTACGAGGGCTCGGTGGCTTGGAGTTGAGATGCACGCACACACATACCTGAGACATAAATCACTGGAGAAGAAGCTGCAGATGCATGAAAATAGCATGCATACCAGAGCTTTTTTATGCGGTAGGTGCCTGTAAGAGAAACTACGTTCAAGATCTTCTCTTTTCCTACAGAGTGGCCCCTTCCTTGTCCCTTCCCCTCCCTTATACAGCCCTTAACCCCTTAAAACTAGTCTTTGTTGTTCCTTAAGCCTTAATTCCCCAAGTGTTCTCTAATCTTTTAAGGGTACAATACCAGCTATAGCGCCACACCTCCCCAGTCACTCCTACTAGCTCCTATTGGGAGTGGAAGGCAATAAAAACGGGCCACTTGTTCTAAACGGCCATACGCCCGTTTTCCTTACAAAACCAACGCAAAAAGTGTCTCTAGCTGCATTTCTTTTGGCTGCTGCTATGCTCATGCATTTCCGATTAGGCCAAGAAAACAAAGGCTGTGCCATTTCTGTTCCGCAGATGACACCCTTAATATTGTCAGCAAATGGGTGGGATGGCAATGCTACGCCAAGCACCAATATTTTCTGCCGTATGAAACCGAAAATGAGATCAGGCTGAAGTCTTTGTGCCTATTCCGATCCGCTCTTTCAGGCTTTCCTAGCCTTAGATACTGCTGCCCCATTCTCTCTGATTTGCCTCGAGGAGGGGTTGGAAAAATTATAGAGCCGAACTATAGAAAGTTTGGTGTATGGAGGTTTTTGAGTTTCCCAGTGCTTCCCACTTGGCTGGCAAAGGATGCATGCCTCAAGCAAAGAAGCGAGACTTTGGAGACGAAATCAATCCTTTGACATGGACCAGCAGCTCATCAAAATCGTCATTCACTTTCTCAAATTTCCAATTTTTGGACAAACAAGTCACATGGCAGTCGGTAGGCGCTTGTGTAGGAGAATAAGACGGATGCTCCAGCGGTGCTACTGTATTATACCCCCCCCCCCAAAAAAAAAAAAAAACTCAACCGAAAGAGTATGGATGTAAGGGTGGGTAACCGAAAGAGTATGGATGTAAGGGTGGGTAACCGAAAGAGTATGGATGTAAGGGTGGGTAACCGAAAGAGTATGGGTGAGTAATCGTAAGAGTATGAGTGGGTAACCGTAAGAGTATAGGTAGGTAACCGAAAGAGTATGGGTGGTCAACCAAAAGAGTATTTTTTTGGAGACAACTTCCAAGCAAGTTACCACTCAAATTGTAGCTTATTTTTTTGCTATAAATTGAGTGGTAACTTGCCTAAGACTTGTTTGCAAAAAGTAGGCGAAAAACACAATGCCAAAAACATGATTTTGAATTAGGGGGTGTGGTTCTATTAGAGAGAATACGGTATTCAATTTTGGTATGAGGGAATAGCAGCAGCAGCAATATGGGGGCATAAGGGTCAGGCGAACTTAAGATTTGTCTGGTAAAGATTGGCCAAGATGGCAGCAGGCCGAAATCCCTTTACGTATTAGAAAAGATATTCCATGCAAAGGCAGCACAAAGCCCTTTTTCCTCCTCTTCTTCTTCTCAAACCACTTTGGCTGCTAATGGCTGGCTGGCGAGTGTGCATTTACGTAGTTCACCTCAAAAATTACTTATTCCTTCCCCTTTTTTTAGGGGAATAAGTATATAAGGTGTTTTTATGTATATTTTGTATGCCATTCGAAGGGGTTTATGGCTGTATTGGGAGGAGAAGGGACAAGTAAGGGGCCACTCTGTAGGAAAAGAGCTACTCAATCATATTTTGTTGGGAAGAAAGGCTGTATAAGGGAGAGGAAGGGACAAGTAAGGGGCCATTCTGTAGGAAAAGGGAAGATCTTGAACATACTCTCCCTTACAGGGACGTTCTGGCTCTCTTCTCTGTCTTTGGTGTCGTCTTCTAGCTCTGGCTTTTGGTTCCATTCCATTGTCCCGACTGATTAACACATAATTTAAGTGTATGTGTCAATTTGCTTGTTAATCAATTGGAAACAGGCAAATAAGCTCCAATCAACCACCAACAGCGACTATATATCCCTATTCCACTGGCCATTGGTGCTGTGTATCGATCCCCTCCTTTGCTGGCTGGCTGGCAACAACAACAAGCAGTCAACCGGCTAAAGGCAGCAGTAGCAGCAGGCTCCTTCTGTTGCCAGACAAACACTCACAACTCAGCCGCCGGTCTTCAAACCTATTTTTCCAATAGAGAAGACAAGGACTCAAAAAAAACTGGCTGCGAAATATAGCAATGCGACACACCCTTGCATTGATTGGTTAGACTGGATGCCAGCAAGGCAACAAACTACCCATTGCGTGAAGGGAAAAGTCGCCCGCCTCTGCTGAAATGTTCGATTTTTGTTGGAGTGTCTGCTGGGCGACAAGGTCTTGTCTTCAACGCCTGCTTTTAGTTGGTTGGTAGGCACGGCTGCAGCATTATATATGTATAATATATATGTGCCCAGTATGTATATACCGGTATATATGCTACTATAAATACTGGGCATTCTCTGTCTTTGCTGTAGTCTTCTAGCTTTGGACTTTGGAATCTTCGACTCCACTGGATTATACCCCCCTCCTACCAAAAAAAAAAAAGTAATATAAATAAGTAATAATAAAATTAAGAAGAAGCTATGGATGCATGAAAATAGCCTGCATGCCAGACCTTTCTTTATGTGGCAGAGCCCAGCTGGCAAAACTATGTTCAAGATCTTCTCTTTCTCTACAGAGTAGCCCCTTACTTGTCCTTTCCTCTGCCTATACAGCCCTTCATCCCTTGAAAAATGGTTGGAAATGCTTATATGGTCAATGTACAGTCGAATCTCGATATAGGAGCATGCCGCGGGACCGAAAGTTGTGCTCTTATGGTGAGAGTGCTCTTTAGATTCTATATGTATTGGGTTGGTGCATAATTAGCGTCGATTTTTTACCAAAAAAGTGTGTTTGTGGCATTGTGTTTTTGGCCTATGTTCTGCTAGTGTCTTCTGGGCATATTATATACCAAAATGTAGCCTATATTCTAAGCTACATTTTGGTATATAACATGCCCAGAAGACACTGGCAGAGCATAGGTCAAAAAAACCCAATGCCACAAACGCATTTTTTTGAATTTAGGAGTGCCCGCTTATCAGAGTAAATATAGTATGTTTTGCTGGTGTCTTCTGGACATATTATGTACCAAAAAGTAGTTTAGAATATAGGCTACATTTTGGTATATAATATGCCCAGAAGACACCAGCAGAGCATAGATCAAAAACACAATGCCACAAACACATTTTTTTGAATTTAGGGGTGTAGGCTTATCCAGGTTTGACTGTATCGAGGGCCGAAAGAGTAAATAGAGTAAATATGGTATGTTTTGCTGGTGTCTTCTGGCCATCTTGTATATTAAAATTTAGCTTAGATTCTAGGCTACGTTTTGGTATATAACATGCCCAGAAGACACCAGCAGAGCATAGATCAAAAACACAATGCCACAAACACATTTTTTGGTAAAAAACCGCACCAACCCAATAAAAAGGCGGCAAAGATTTATGAAGCTTGCTTGCCCTTTGTTGCTCTTTCCACACCAAATTCCCCAATTTTGTATCTGTTCACGTATGAAACTGGAGGAAAATGTCTAGCCTTTTCAGCTACATCATAAAAAAAAGCTTTTTCTTGTGGCTTTTTGCAGCCAACCCATTTGAGCATAGATCCAGACGGCAGGCTTGATGAATCAGCAAATGGCGCAACTCCCATTCGTTTGTCATCATCCGTCAAAGGCCAAAAATGTGGTATTGTGGGGTGTATTGATGTGTTGTTTAAACACAATAAAGGCATCCCACAGTCCTGTGTGTCAATTTTTAATTAAAAAGCCACCAGCCTTTCCTCTCCAAGCCTGGCCACCTAAGTGGTGCGGCCTCTAAATTAGGATAATAACTTTTCAAAGTGCCTTCCCATAATTTTGCTTGGCAAAAAGATTGTTCTTTGACTCAGCTTAAGTATATTTCTTTTCTCTCGTCTCTTTTATTACCTTTTTTTGTTATCTGGAGCAGAGCGACCTCTGCAAAAGGGATTTTTCTTTTTTGGGCTCTTGCTTGCGCATTTTGTGTTCCTCTTCCAAATGCGTAGATTAGATTAGAGTGAGAAGGTTTTGCTAGCTTCTTTGGTTGGTTATAATTTCTTGGCGCTACTCGGTTATAATCCCCCCTCCGCACAATTGATTTTTTTTAAAGTGTTTAATAACCATTTTTGGATATAATTTATGTCAAAGAACAAACAAAAAGACTATTTTGAAGGGGTTCGGGGCTGTATAAGGGAGGCAAAGGGACAAGGCAGTGGCCACTTTCTAAGGAGGGCCTAATCTGTAGGAAAAGAAAATTTCTTGAACATAGCTTTGTAAACTGGATTCTACCGCATAAAAAAGCTGTGGCATGATATATTCATGTATCCACAGCTTGTTCTTCAGTAATTTATGTTATAGGTATGTTCATATGCACGTCTCACCTCCAAGCCTCCGTCGCCCCCGTAAGAGGGCTCGGGGCTTGAGGAACTTAAGGCTTACGGAACAACAAAGACTATTTTGAAGGGGTTCAGGGCTGTATTGGGGGGCAAAGGGGCTGTATTGGCAGGCGAAGGGACAAGTAAGGGGTCACTCTGTAGGAAAGGAGAAGATCTTGAACATAGTTTCCTTTACAGGGACCTTTACAGAGAGAGGGGTCAGGATTAATAGAGGTTATACGGCATTTCTCAGGTATGTTCATATGCGCTTCTCAACTCCAAGTCGCCCCCATCGCCCTCGTAAGGGGGCTTGAGAGTTAGAGATGCGCACACCAACTTACCTGTAAGATGAATCCGAGCAATAGTCTTGATCAGAGAATGCATCTAGAGGTACTTTTTGGCATACAGTCAAACCTGGATAAGCCGACATCCCTAAATTCAAAAAGTTTTTTTGTGGCATTGTGTTTTTGACCTATGCTCTGCTGGTGTCTTCTGGGCATCTTGTATATCAAAATTTAGCTTAGATTCTAGGCTACATTTGGTATATAACATTCCCAGAAGACACCAGCAGAGCATAGGTCAAAAACACTATGCCACAAACAAACTTTTTGAATTCAGGGGTGTCGGCTTATCCAGGTTTGACTGTACTAATCTGGTCTGTCTATTCATCACTAACTGATATAGAGTAAAGTAAAAAAATTTTCATCTTTTTTACCAATCCATGCATTTACCAGTTGTACAACAACCTCATAACCCTTGTGCATCCAACAATTGGATATACATGGTATATTCATGTATCCACATCCAATTTTATCAGCACACAATAATAACAATATACAAACACGCACAAGAGCACTGTATTTTATTTTGCACAGGAACAATAATAGCAGCCATCAATTTCAGTCAAAGAAGATAAATTCTTCATTAAAAAAAAAACTCTGAGCTATTGTTTGGGGCTATCTGTGCTGCCTGAGTGGATAAGAGGTAGTAGTAACATGATAGTTGCTTTCCTTCAAAATCTTTTTCCCCTCTTTTTCTGTAGTCAAATACAGGATTAGTTGTTGATGGCGGTGCTGGTGAATGAAGAGGATGCTCTTGATTTAGTAGGGTTGTCTTCCATACCAATGGATGACTCCATTATTAATGTTTTGTTGGTGTAATAGGATACTTGGTGGCTGCTTCATTTGGAGTTACCGGGTGTTCGGTTTCGATTTCTTCCAGGTACGCGCCCTCCAGTGGTGTAGGGGGCTTGGAGGCTAGAGAAGCTGGAGAAACAGAGAAGCTGCTTCTTAATCCACGGTTTTATCAATTTGATCAACATCTGACTTGAGGAACCCAACTTGTACGGAGACCAACCCTGAATACGGTTACTGAATACACATTCGCTTTTCCCAATCTCAGGGTAACACCAACCCAACTAACACTTTTTTTGTGTACCCCATCACCACTCACCTTCCAAACTTAGGGCTGGGTGCTCCACAGCCCTGCCGCCAACATCTAACTTAGCACGCAATGCTCGGGTCACATTCCTCAACTTCTCAGCTGCGGTGGAACGGTAGAGGAAAGTAACCTGACCACCGTGTCTGGCATTCGCGTCATCTTCCACAGAGCCAGAGCTGGGTCCAATCCATCCGTGATGAGCCTTCTTCCAGCTATTATAACCACCAATGAGAGCTGTATTTTTTGCTTGTCCATCTATCAGATGACTGTTCGCATTTTCTTCAAGAGTAGAGGGTACTCCTTTTGTTTAACCTAGGCCATTTTTTATCAGCACATATAAACAACAAAAATTTTATTCGCATACATATAACAACACTGTCCGGGACCACAAATGAAACATAATATCGTTACCGTTGAACGTTGTGCGCCAGACAAAGTCAGATACATAGCTACGGAAGACAGATCGATGCGCGCCATATTCATGCTTGTGACGACGTTTGAATTTCTTGAATTCCAGCTAGATTCTACTTTTTCTGTGAGTGTGCTCACCAGTATCGGGATCTACGAGACTATACGAGTGATTGACAGTCAGATGCGTGTATTCTTCCGGTAGCTTTTCCAGCAAACTTTCCCCGGCACGAGTGACATACGAAGTCCAGCAGTCAGACATGATGGTTGAACCTTAATTCCTAAATTTTATAAAAAGTCATACCTTCCTAGTTGCATCTATAGATCATATCGTACAGCGTATCCTTATCGCGACGTTCTACTGGCCACATGAAGATATCACCTGTTTCACGCTCTACTGGTCACACGGAGATATCACCTGTTTCACGCTCTACTGGCCACACGAAGATATTACCTGTTTCACGCTCTACTGGCCACACGAAGATATTACCTGTTTCACGCTCTACTGGCCACACGAAGATATTACCTGTTTCACGCTCTACTGGCCACACGAAGATATTACCTGTTTCACGCTCTACTGGCCACACGAAGATATTACCTGTTTCACGCTCTACTGGCCACACGAAGATATTACCTGTTTCACGCTCTACTGGCCACACGAAGATATTACCTGTTTCACGCTCTACTGGCCACACGAAGATATTACCTGTTTCACGCTCTACTGGCCACACGAATATATCACCTGTTTCGCGTTCTACTAGCCACATGAAGATATCACTTGTTTCACGTTCTACGCCACCAAAGAGAATGATTGAGTCTTCTACCAGCCTTCCGCGATTCTATTTCCTCTTTGTGACGAAAGTTTCATCGATTTCTACCGCTCTGCTTGGACGATGCGCAAACAAGCATACATGAGAGAAATAGCTTAAGAAGAAGCTGCAGACGCATGAAAATAGCATGCATGCCAGAGCTTTTTTATGCGGTAGGTGCCTGTAAGAAAAACTATGTTCAAGATCTTCTCTTTCTCTACAAAGTGGCCCCTTACTTGTTCCTTCCCCTCCCTATACAACCCTTAATCCCTTAAAAATGGTGCATTTCTGTTATCTTAGTTATGCTCCCATTTTTAGTAAGCAATGAAACTACAAGCAACCTACCCTCCAACTGGTTTTCTTACCCTCTAGAAATATTGTTGACTCGGCAACATTTTGTGTTTGCTGCACAAAGCTGATCTTTTACTTCCTAAACAACTAAAGCTTTTAAAGTTTTGAGGTGAGAGGAAATTAAGCCAATGGGAGTGTTTTTAATGTCGTCTTCTCGACTGAGTGCATTGATTGTGTGCACCACCCTCAAAGAAGATTAACCCCTCCTTCTGCTTTTTTCACTTTCTTTTTTTTCTGCTCATTTTTTTCTAATAAAAAGCTCTGCAATGTTGCGCTTGTTTTGATTCTTGCTGTTGCTAAATAGTTTTTAAGAAAAAAACACATTTCCCATCATTTATTGGGATTAAGGGCTCAGGGGAAAGGATAAGTAAAGGGCCGCTTTGTAAGGAGGACCCACTCAGGTGAACATTGTTATATGCCGTCTCGTATAACATCTGATATAACAAACGATGTTATGAGCTGCTTCTCCAGTGATTTTTCTCTCAGGTATGAGTGTGTGCGCATCTCAACTCCAAGCCCCCATGTTCCCATGAGAGGGCTTTCGGAGTTGAGAGTTAGAGATGCGCTCACAGCCCTACCTATGAGACGAATCCCAGCAACATTCTGGAGAAATAAATGCATTTCAGGCTTTTTTGCCATAGTCCAATGAGAAGAACATTGTAAAAAAAGGGGGGGGGGGTGAAATTGCACAAATGGGTTGCACAAAAAACTGCCTTAACCGCAAAGGACTGGCCCAAAACGACTCGCTTTACCCTTTTTGGGGCATTAATAGGTTAGGGTTAGGGGGGATGGTACACGTGTGTGGTGGCAGTTAAATTTGGAGGGGGGTATATTGATTTTTGGAGGGTGGGAGGTATATTCTTTGAGGGGGTGTACAATCCAGTAGAGTCAAAAACGTTTTACATGTGAGCTGAATGTCCAACTATTCACGTCCACTGACACAGACCAAAACCTGCAGCAAAATGCGAGATAGCCAAAATTTGTTCAATTTGCTTAATTGACATCAGTGGATTCCCTTTATCCAAACAACCAATTATGTATTATGTAGAAAGCAGAAATTTTTGGATTATTGGCAGGATTGCTTCTTGACTCTGAAACGCCAATTCTCTAAAACCAAAAAGAAGAGCCTTAATCACGTTTAGTTGGCTGACTACTTCACTCACGATTCCCCTAAAGTCCCATTCCACTTTTAAGAGGCGAAAATTCGTATGCTTTGCAGTGTGGAAGCTGTAGCTAGCCAACCAATAATAATTATGGAGCTCTAGCACGCTATCCACAGTGAGCAGGAAGCTGGTAGCCGGATAGCTATTTTAGGAGGGCGCAAACAAGTGTTGCGGGTAAGAAATGATAGCGACTACTTTTGCTACCTCTTGATCCTGCCAAAGGGTCACTCTTTTCAACCTGTCAACGGCCTTTTTGATTTCAACAGCCATTCCCTCTTGTTTTAGCCTCTTCTAAACATTTCTAATGAGCTAAAAACCTAGGGATCTGTTGCAAGGGGAAAGAGGGTGTGAAGCTTCGCTTCAAACCTGCTCCTAGGGGTCCGAGGAAGGCGAAAGTGTATACCGTATTCTCTCTAATAGGACCACACCCCCTAATTCAAAATCATGTTTTTGGCATTGTGTTTTTCGACTACTTTTTCCAAACAAGTCTTAGGCAAGTTACCACTCAATTTATAGCTAAAAAAATAAGCTACAATTTGAATGGTAACTTGCTTGGGAGTTGTCTCCAAAAGTGTGGTTCTATTAGAGAGAATATATGGCTGCTTCACAGCTTTATATATTCTTACAAAATTTGGATTTAAATAGCCTTTCCCCTACTCTTCTTTTTATCATACTCTCTAGATTATCCACCTTTTTACCAATACTCTTTGTTCCACCGCATTATTTATCTATACTCTTTCGGTTACCCACCCTTACATCCATACTCTTTTGGTTGACCACCCATACTCTTTCGGTTACCAACTCTTACACCCATACTCTTTCGGTTACCCACTCTTACACCCATACTCTTTCGGTTACCCACCCTTACATCCATACTCTTTTGGTTGACCACCCATACTCTTTCGGTTACCAACTCTTACACCCATACTCTTTCGGTTACCCACTCTTACACCCATACTCTTTCGGTTACCCACCCTTACATCCATACTCTTTTGGTTGACCACCCATACTCTTTCGGTTACCAACTCTTACACCCATACTCTTTCGGTTACCCACTCTTACACCCATACTCTTTCGGTTACCCACCCTTACATCCATACTCTTTTGGTTGACCACCCATACTCTTTCGGTTACCAACTCTTACACCCATACTCTTTCGGTTACCCACTCTTACACCCATACTCTTTCGGTTGACCACCCATACTCTTTCGGTCACCACCCTTACCGATACTCTTTTGGTTATCCACCCTTACATCCATACTCTTTCGGTTGACCACCCATACTCTTTCGGTCACCACCCTTACCGATACTCTTTTGGTTATCCACCCTTACATCCATACTCTTTCGGTTGACCACCCATACTCTTTCGGTCACCACCCTTACCGATACTCTTTTGGTTATCCACCCTTACATCCATACTCTTTCGGTTGACCACCCATACTCTTTCGGTCACCACCCTTACCGATACTCTTTTGGTTATCCACCCTTACATCCATACTCTTTCGGTTGACCACCCATACTCTTTCGGTCACCACCCTTACCGATACTCTTTTGGTTATCCACCCTTACATCCATACTCTTTCGGTTGACCACCCATACTCTTTCGGTCACCACCCTTACCGATACTCTTTTGGTTATCCACCCTTACATCCATACTCTTTCGGTTGACCACCCATACTCTTTCGGTCACCACCCTTACCCATACTCTTTTGGTTATTCACCCTTACATCCATACTCTTTCGGTTACCCACCCTTACACCTATACTCTTTAGGTTGACCACCCATACTCTTTCGGTCACCACCCTTACCGATACTCTTTTGGTTATCCACCCTTACATCCATACTCTTCCGGTTACCCACCCTTAAACCTATGCTCTTTCGGTTATCCACTCCTATTTAAACGCTTTGTTGATCCCCACTTTCCATACAAAAGAGAGTAGAAGTGCGGGCGTGTGTCTTTCTGTAATTCTATTGATTATGGACACAGGCTGCCATATGTGCGCCGGTCTGTATTTTTTCCCTATCCTTCTGCCAAATGGCGACTGTGTTCCTTTGTGTTTTATCAATTTCTTTATTCTCTATATAGGGACAAGGTTGCCGTCAAAGAGACCAAGGTGTGCACCCTTCGTGAGCGCCAACTATTTGGGGATAGGAGAAGAGAATGGAGAACTTTGTTCATCATTAGTCCCCTCATCAATTAGGCTGTTTATTGAGTGTTGTGGTTCTGCGCTGCTGTAACCAGCACTTTGATCACTAGCCCTTTTGAATCGGAGTTTGGTGGTTCTTTTAAAATACCTTTACTTTCAATTTCACTTCCCTACCATTTCTGAACCCAATTCACCATGTGCTCAATTAGTTTTAACCTTTTTAGATCAAACCTTAGCAATCAAGTTTTGACTCTGTCCCCGAATGTGTACCGATTTTTCACCTTCGTCCCCCGGTTGTTTTAGCTCCTTCTAAGCATTCGGTGCTACTGTATTATATAACCCATCCCCCCACAAAAGTACTTGGGTTTTTTAGGTACATTGACCATATAAGAAGCATCTTTCACCATTTTTATGGGATTAAGAGCTGTATAGGGAGGGGAAGGGACAAGGAAGGGGGCACTTTGTAAGGAAGGTCCACTCAGAAAAAGAAAAGGTCTTGAACATAGCTTTGTAAATGTGTGGGAATACTTGACAATTTAAATGGACTTATTAGATGTCAACACACACTCGGGAACACGCCCGTTCAATTGGGTACTGACATCATACTGAGGAATATGGCCCTTAAAGGGGCAGGAAACTTGCTTGTAACAGCACTTTCGAAATTTAAATTCCCGCGGGACCGCTAAAGGCTTAGGGTAAGTTTTCCCTTAGGCTTAAGCTTATGCCTAAGCCTAAGAGATAGCCTACCCTAAGCCTTAAGCTTATGCCCAAGCCTAAGAGAAAACCTACCCTAAGCCTTTAGTGGTCCCGCAAGAATTTAAATTTCGAAAGTGCCATGACAAGTAAGTTTCATGCCCCTTTAACCGCAAATAACTGATCTAAAGCGACTCATTTTACCCTTTTTAGGGTACTAAAAATAGCTTAGGGGGCGGATGGTACACCTATTTAGCGGTATTTACATTTGGGGTGGGGAGGTGGATATATTACGTGGGAGGTGCGGTACAATACAGTAGAGCCGTTGAGTCAAAAACAGAATGCCACGAACACGATTTTGAATTCACAAAGGGGTCGGGCCTTATTAGAGGAAATGCGGTATGCTAGGAACTTTTTTCTTTTATAAGCCTTTTTGAGATTTGATTCTTTTTAAAAAACACATTTAACTTCAAATTTTGTCTTATAAGGAATGTATGCAGCATAAAATTGATTTTCTGGCCGCTTTTGCTTTCCCTCTCAACTCTAATATTACAGTTGTGTTTTCTCCATTGTGCGTGCGTTTGTCCATTGACCAATATGTATTCTGCGTTATTTGTTCACAAATTTTGGTCTTGTCTCAATAATATGTTGCTTAAATTTGTTGCAATTCTAGTTGATTTCACTACCCACCAGACAAGTTCAAAGCGCCCCCACTAAAAGGTAGTAATGGCCGACCAATTGACTGAGGAGCAAATCGCCGAGTTCAAGGAAGCCTTCTCATTGTTCGACAAGGACGGAGACGGCACAATCACCACAAAGGAGTTGGGAACTGTGATGCGCTCCCTCGGCCAGAACCCTACTGAGGCGGAACTGCAGGACATGATCAACGAAGTGGATGCAGATGGTATGTGCTTCTAGACAAAGTTTTTTTTGGAGTGAAAAGTAGTCTGAATTCTTTTAAACGAGCGCCTCAGTGAGTCATATAAAAGATTGATTTTCTCCTCTATAACTAACTTGAAACATTATTTCTTTGCTATCATTAGACGGCCCTACTTCTCTTCTTTCTGTTAGTACAGTCGATTCTCGATTTAGTGTATATTTTTTCCGGTCTCCAGCACCTACACTAAATCGAGACTCGGCTGTATATGGTTTTCTTTTTTGCCATCAATGAAATTTGTGTTTTAGAATGGCCGATTTAATACAGTTGAACCCCTGGGGACTGGCCTCAAGGTGCCGGATAACTACGGGTTTTTATTCTTTTCGAGACCAAGGTGCTGGTTAATCAAGGTTTTCATTTATTCAAATACGATAAAATTTATTTCTAGAACGAATCAACCATAATTCATAATAATTAATGAAAATAATCGGTTAGCTTCTTTTGAGTTTGTGTTTTGGCCCGATGCTGGTAGATTGAGATTCGTCCAAGACGTCGCTGTGCTTTAGAGTGGCTGGATTGTCTAAATTTTTCTCGATGAAACGGCAAACAATTTCCATGGCTTTTAGGGCTTCGAGGCTTCTGATGGGCGGCGCCACTGGATCCGTGTCTGAATTTGGGAAAAATTAAGGGGTGCTGGATAAATGAAGTGCGAGATAACTGGAGGTAAGTTTTCCTTTATTTCCTTGCCGGCCAACCAAAACAGGGTCAGGGTGCCGGATAACTGGAG
>BBSZ01013787.1:4111-15798 GCA_000981365.1 Subanguina moxae
ATTTTTTAACAGGATACATCTTTTCATAAAGAACTTATTGTAGGGAGCTGGTGGGAACAGCTCAAAACTACAAAATTAGGGGTGGCTCCATAAATATGATACGGAGTGTATTAAAATAGTGTTATGCTAGAATCCCTAATCCACTAACCTAGTCCTAATCCCAACCTATTAGGGTTAGGGTTCGGTTAGTAGCTGGGGTTAGTTTAGGGTTAGCCTAACTGTTAGGGTTAGGGACTAGGGTTAGTTATTAAAACACTGGTAAAGTACGATAAAAACTTTGTTTTAATATTTTTTCACCTCTTCTCGTCATAGAAAGTCGGTTTTTGGGAAGTCAAAGATTTTCATATTTTGCCTTGGGGGAGCAAGTTAAACAACCTTATAAATGGTATATTGAGACCCCGGGTAGCGTACTTAAGCATACAACTAAGCCTTAGGGTAGGCCAGCTTAGGTTAGCCCTTAACCAGAGCATACCCTGCTTTGCCTAAGTTTAGTGGTTCACGGCTAACCTACATTACATAGGCTAACCTTCTAAAAGGGTAGTGTTCTACTTCGATTGTTTTTCTAAAAAAGTTGAAAAGCACCCTATAAAATGGTAATTCAGTACTGCAAAACCCCTCTTTAGAATACCCTAAATTAGTAAATAAAGAAGGGTTTTGGAGCCTGAAAGTGAAAAAAATTCGCACCAAGTGGACATCCATTTAATTTGTTTTGTGCATAGACTCCATCCAGCATGGTTTCAGTCGGTGCATATAAACTTCTACAGTTGAACTTCTATAACCTGTCACCCCAAAAAATTCGATCCACAGCTGGGTCCGACTTTTTTTTACCTCAATTTTTGACATCTTTTGCCATTTTTGACATTGATGTCTTTAAGGCAAAAAATTGCAAGGATTCTGAATTCAACAGTCGTTTTTACACAACTCAGCAGTTTTGCCTTAAAAAAAAGCCAAACTTCGATAGCATGTCAGCCCTTTTTCAAAAGAGGTTTGGCTTTACTGACGGCAATAGTGCTGGCTTTTTGAAAAATGACTGGCAAATTTAGAATCCTTATGATTTTTTGCCTTGGAGACGTGGATCCAACTTTTTGGGGTGACGGGTGAATTGGGGTGAATCAAAAAGTCCGCACTTAGGGGCATCCTAGGTGATATGGTCCCAAATTTCGCTTCCAGCTCTACTCACTGCATGCTTTTAGATTTGCCTATTTTTCACGAGTGGTTCCGCCAGATAACCTGCAAGCTAAAGCGATGGCTCTGTTGGTAATTTTTTTGCTCGTTTTATGCTTTTCTTCTTATAAGATAGTAGCTTTTAGGTAGATCACCTAGAGTGGAATTACGTTCACGCGATCGCAGATACTGGCAGTTACGGAGAGCGGGGAATGGACAGTTTCCGAGCAGCTGCAACAGAACGTGGCATTTGTATAGATGGAGACATTCACAAGATCAGTCGGAGATGGTCGGATGATCAGTTTGAGTTGGCTTTTAAATAATTCATTGTTTCTCCTATTTCCACACCAATAAATGTTTTTAAGAGAGTTGATCATCCGAATGCGTCACTCCAACAAGGCTCGTGGTGTAGGTAAGAAATTTCTTGCTGGTCTTCTTGGTTTGAAAAAGTAAAAAGAAGCGTCCAGGTGGTTTCCAAAGGGTTGAAAGGTGATCACTATTATTTTGTACAGATTTTTGTTATTTTAGTCATGTTTGTGGACGAAGACAATCTGCGAAGGTTTTTGACCAACCTTAAGCGAATGATTTCCAATGGCTCTTACCCGGAACTCAAAAACTATTTCTGGTAATTCGACCTCTTTTTGATTACCCAATTTATGTCGCGTTATGTTTTAGGTTCATTGCTAGTGACAGTTGGGGTATGAAGACTTCTGTGATTAAAGGTTTCGAGCAAATTGTCAACGGAGCTACTACCATAGCTCCCAAAGTGCGCTTTCTCAAAAGTAAGTCAACAGATTAAAAACAAGAGCAGCAGTTTGTATAACGGTCCGAGCTCCAAATCATGTTTTAATCATTTATAACGCTTTCTAAGCAGTCAAAATACAGAAAAACTTGTCGTTACAAAGAAGTCTTCAAATGCATTTATAGTCAAGAGCTTTGCTCGGATTTATCTTGCGAAGAACTTGCAAGCTTGGTGATGAGATGCGGAAACACACATATTTGAGACATAAATCACTCGAAAGTGACTCTGGATGCATAAAACATGTACAGTCAAACCTTTCTATAACGATCACTCAAATAGTCCGATCCACAACTGGGTTCGACAATTTTTTTACCTCAACTTTTGATATCTTTTGCCAATTTTGATATTGATGACTTTGAGGCAAAAAATCGCAGGGATTCTGAATTTGCCATTCTTTTTTCAATAAGCCAGCATAATTGCCGTCAAAAAGGCCAAATCTCTTCTCTATAACAATCACCCTTTTTCAAAAAGGGTGATCGTTATAGAGAGGCTTGTCTTTTTTAAAGACAAAATTATTGAGTTGTGTAAAAACGACTGGCAAGTTAAGTGCAGTGACTGGCTGTATGTAGTGGTGCACTTGGCTGCAGTGCCAGCTGCTGGTAATTTAGTGCTGAAGTGTGGCAGAGAGCTTTTTTGATAACTAGTTTCAAATTTCTACCTTCAATTTCATTTTTGCTGTTTGCTTGTTTCTCTGAGTGTGGTGGGAATAGCGAGTAAACATGAAAAGAGGATATATCACCCTCTTTCTTATCTTCCACATCAAAACAATTTTTGTGGGCATAGTCTAAGGGATATTTGAGCTTGGAAACTAGCAGTCTTTTCTCACCAACCAAAAAGGGGCTAATTGTTGGCGCTTGTTTTTCCATATTGAAAAAAAAAAACTTTTCTCCTGGTTTTTTTTTCTCTTCGCAAACTGAAGATTGGAATTATGGAGGGAAGTGAAGCGAATAAAACGGAGAAATATGTAAAAACAACAAAAAAAAACAAGTAAATGGTTTTATAAAACACAAATCTTTTGACAACTGGACTCCCTAGCCACATTTTTTATGAGCAATGAAACAAATCTCGAAAATGAAAAAAAATACGTCAGAGTGTATAGAAGCAGAGAAAAAATGTAAGGGACACATGTAAAGCTCACATTGGACACATTGAAAAAGTCAAGCAAATAACCATGTGGATTAGTGGATCGTAGACACTCAATTGCCGTATAACTTCTATTAGTCCTCCCCCCTCTCTCGTCACCACGGTCAGTGGTCAACGATTTTTCACGGCTCAACCAGCCGACAATTGGGTACTGAAACCATACTCAAAAATTTAGCTGAAATTCAGGGCTATATTTTTGAGTATGGTGTCAGTACCCAATTGTCGGGTGATTGAGCCGTAAAAATTGTTGACCACCGAGCGTCGTGACGAGAGAGGGGGGAGGATTAATCGAGGTTATACGGTAGTCGAAACTCGTTTGGCCGCGGCATTCGAAAAAAGTGGAAATTTTCACAATATCTTGGAAGCGCCTAACATAAAAGCTCAAGCTTTTTTTCTTGTTGAAAAAAGAAGATCTTGAACATAGTTTCCCTTGCAGGGACCTAACACATAAAAAAGCTATAGTATTTTCGTGCATTCAGAGCTGCTTCTCGAGTGATTTATGTCTCAGGTATATTTGTGTGCGCATTTCAACTCCAAGCTCCCGAGTCTCCTACGGGGGGTTATAACCTAGCGAGTTTAAAAATTTTTTTCATATAAAAAGTTTTTTGACTACAATTTTACTCAGTATATAAAGATATAAACAGAAAGAAATCTGAAATTGTTCCTGTTTCAGATTTCAACGAATATTTTGGCAGATTAGGACCAGTGAACACCTTTCTCTCAGGCTAATTAAACCTTCTTTAGTTTGCCTAAAGTCTGACAATCTAAAATTGGACTTTCAGAATACTGGCAATCCATGAACTGTACCAATCGGATCAACGAAAATTTCGACCGTTGCTTTGACTCCGTCAAGTTTAAGTTCAAACAAGAAGCTTATGTGCCTTTTGTGTTCGATGCTGTCCACTTGGTTGCTAATGCACTTCACTCATACATTCAGGTTTATTGTAAAAATTAAGTCTCGCCCATAATGGTGGCATGTAGTTGAAGCGTTTAGTAGTGAAAGTGGTCAATATAATAATGTTGATGAATTAATCTAAAATTAAAAAGTAGTGATCATCAGCAACGGATGACCTCTATCCAGTAACAGGAAAAAAAGTGGAACACCCCTTAAAATTTTGGATATAAATTGGGGGGGGGGGGGAGGAGCGGTTATATAATAATCCAGTAGAGCCCAAAGTCTTTTATTTGCTTGAGGATATCTCGTCTAACAACCCTAACTTAAACATATTTATATTAGTCAACCCTAGTAATAACAAACGAAAATTAACCTCTAAATTTTCAGTCCCATTGTGGAGAAAATGCTTTTCTCAATTGGAAAGAGTGTCATCTCTCAAAAGTGGGCTTTGAAGGACAAAGACTTCAGCAATTCTACAGGAATGTCTCTGTGGCTCGTAAGTCAAAAAAAAAATATATATAGTTTATTGTCTTTATTACGCAGGCAAATTTAATACACTTACGTAACAAATTTTCGTGTAAATTATGGTGTTATGAATGTTTTCATCCAGTGAATACGAATACAGTAAACATTCGATATAACGGCCCCCCGATGTAACGGCCTTTTCGATATAATTTTTGAGATTATAACTAAGGGTTTTTTGGATCTGATGGTTGCAGCATCTATTAAAGTGTTTATTTCCTGAAATAACTTCCCCGTGTGAGGACAATTGATTAATCTTTGAGAGCTAAGAAATGAAGCTGGAAAAATAAGAAAATAATAAATAAGATATGGTTGACAATATCTTAACTAGCATTTCAGCCAACCAGTTGCCGTTGATTGACGCCAACGGAGACGGCATAGGTCAATACAACATCTTTCAATTAGACAATCAGGGCGTCTACACGAATGTGGGAAGATGGCTGGCAACTGGCGGGAATCAGCTGGAACTTGATGTGGCAGCTGTACGCAGAGGCCTTCAGGTTGTTGAATTGATTGTCTTTTTATCTCGTTCATCATTTGCAGAAGGTGGATGGAAGTAAAGCTGTGCCTGTATCAGTATGCAGCACCTCATGTGATCGTGGTTTCTATCGTGCCTATCAAGACCAGACTTGCTGTTGGACGTGTATTCCATGTGATATAACAACCTCTATTATCCCAAATGATACAAGGTAGGATTTTGAGAAAGCTGTTAATCATAGGCTTGATTTGATAGAAAAGCTGTATTTTTATAGTTGGTATCTAGGCTATGCGTTCACATTCAATTCGATAGCTGCAAATATTTGCTTCTTTCAGCTGTATTCAATGCGAACTGGGGCTTGTTCCAAATGCTCAGCTTAACTCTTGTCGTCCGATCAAACCGATGCATTTGGAGTGGTCAAGTGCTTGGGCCTGGGTTCCTGCCGCTTTTGCGCTGTGTGGGATTTTGGCAACTTTGTTTGTGGTCTCGGTATTCGTTCGCTTTAACGATACGCCTGTTGTAAGCTGAACGATTTGTCTTCAGTCACACAAATAGAAATTTCAGGTTATGGCTTCCGGAAGAGAGCTATGTTATTGCATGCTATTTGGGATCTCTCTATGCTACTTAGTCACCTTTATTCTAGTCAGTCGTCCTTCTGCTTACGTTTGTGCCATGTCTCGTGTCTTTATTGGTCTTTCTATGGCTGCTGTTTATGCTGCTATTTTGGTCAAGACCAACCGACTTGCTAGAGTAAGTGCACAAGTTAGACAAAAACATTCACAGTTAACATTGTGATAACAGGTTTTCAAGCCATCTAGTGCCATTAGACCCAAATTCATTTCTCCTCCTGCTCAAGTACGCTTTTATATTTTTGTATTGTGCTATTATGATGAAAATATGATGTAGTTTAGGTGGGTATTTGCGGCTTGATAGTGTCCATCCAACTAGTTGGCTCCTTAGTATGGCTGGTGGTAGACCCTCCCGACACTGCCATCCAATACCCGACTAGAATTGGCTAGTGCTCTTTCCCTCTGAAATAATTTTTTCATAACGACTTTTTTTTGTTTTCAGAGGCAGTATTAACATGCAAAGCTACGGCCTCTCATCTGCTAGTTTCTCTTGTGTTCAATATGCTGCTCATCCTGGCTTGCACCATCTACGCCTTCAAGACTCGAAAGATTCCTGAAAATTTCAGTGAAACTAGGCTCATTGGATTCACTATGTACAGTACAAGTATTTTGTGGCTTGCTTTCGGTAAAATTCTCTAGATAATTTTGGAAGACAAAAATGAATTCTTTTAGGACCAATTTACTTTGCCACCCAGAATAATTTTAAGGTGAGTCAGAGAATTTGCTTGAAAAGTCTTATAAATATGTAAATAACATGACCTAATGACAGGGTGAAAAATAGTGTTGGCAATTTGGCTCCTTGGCTGATGGGCAGTCGCACTAACGAGCCAACCAGTTGCAAAAAGCAAAAAGTCGTGAGGCTTCTGAATTTGCCAGTCCTTTTTAGACAACTCAACAATTTTGCCTTTTTAAAAAGACAAACCTCGATGTGTAACGTCACCCATTTTTTTTAAAGTTATTATTATCATTGTGTTATATTAGCAGCCTTAAACTCTTGATAAACAGCTTTTAGCTGTTTGACAAATTATGGCTCGCCTTTCTCATAGGCGTCAATCAAGTCCTGGCATAATTCTTGAAAATCGCAACTAGGAACCAAATTTGGGATTAAAATTATAAGAAACTGCATTTTCGCTATGGAAAGAAATGTTCGGTGTAGTTTTGTCACTGTTTTGATTAAAAACACTGATCATCTTGGGTGTTGTAGTGATAATTAAAGAAAATTGCTAATTTTTCAATATTACAGATCCAAATCACGAGTTTATGCATGTGTATCTCGATGAGTGGCTCAGTGGCATTGGCTTGCTTCTTCGCCCCCAAAGTTTACATAGTGCTCTGGCAACCCTACAAGAACGTGCGCACCAGGACTGGGGCAGTTGGCAAATTGGTCAACCAACAAATGAAATTTATTAGGTGTGGTGTTAGAAACGCCAAAAAGGAGTTGTGGTACTATCGTTTGCTTGTCTTCTTTCGTTTTTTTTTCCTTCTAACTTTGACTCATAGACCTTAGTTTTCTAATCCATTCTCTAATTTATTTATTTTTGATAACTTTTCTTAGTGTGTTTAGACGGGCAATGAGCTCTTCAAAATGTATTACCAGTGTTGTGCATTAGGTACACACAAAAATATTTACTAACGTGTACCCTGCTTCATTTGAGCTTAATGGTTCACGGGGTGTCTCACAGCAGTGCAAGTCATGAATCAGCCAAACCAAGCAGATGCCCACTTGGTGGATGCTTGGGATGCTTATGCTCTAACCAAACCAAGTGGATATCTGCTTGGTGTGAAAACTCCATTTTAATCGTTTTGAGAGCATAAAAGTTAAACACGACTTAAAAAAAACATTTGGGGTATACTGTAGTAGAGTCCATTTTTTTGGAAATTAAACTGACATATTTGCATTGTTTCTATGGGTTGTTTTTGACCCATACTTGGCGAGGGTCGTCAAATTTTTATTTGGTATTTGAGGGTTAACTATGCCCATTTAACCGCACACTTAGCTTTCATTGCTCTTTTCAACTTGTGTGTTTGTGTTAAGTAACACTATGAGTCCATACAGCAAGTCGAAAAAGGTCAAAGTTGACTTGCAGGTCAACTTCTTGTATAGACGCAAAATCCTTGACTTGACTTGCTTTAAGGACACATAGAGTAAAATTGTAGTGACTTATAAGAACCTCTCCTACTATTTCCTCTCCATTTATGTGTTATGAGTTATTATTTTAGTCAACTGACAGGTCCACCCCCTACCTCTGATCATTTGCCATCTGCTGCCGTATCGTCCAGCAAGGCCAGCACCCCTGCTGCCACACTAGTCAACGACCACTCCACCACCAACGACACCAATGTGTCTGTATTGGATGGAGTCTCCTCTTCACTTATACACCCCCCTTCCTCACGTAAGCTTTTTTATGAAAGCCCTCATAAATCTGCCCACTTTGTCGTTGAAATTATCCACCATATTTTTGATTCCATTTAGTGTGGCTCCATCTATCCTCCCTCAAAAACAACTATTTTCTGCTATTTATTTAAAACCAAATCTTTTCTTGAACTTCAAGGTACTCCTGTCCTACAACCACAATGTCCTCAAGCAATAAAATAAACAAATTTTTTTTGGTGCGTTAATAGTCCCTAACCCTTCCCTTTCGGGTTTTCCAGATTCATAACCTCATAGGAGATTGTTCGTACGCGAATAGCTCTAGGGAAATCCAATTATTATATGCATCTGCTGCAATCTTATATGAACAAAAATATTGCAGACTTATATGTACTATTATATACTTGTATCTCAATTCCAAACCTCCGTCGCCCTCGTAAGGGGGCGACGGAGGCTTGAGAGTTAGAGATGCCCACACATACTTTTTTTTGGGGGAAGGAGGTGGTATAATCCAGTAGAGTCAATAGTTTTTTTTTTCCTAAAACGCCGCCATTATCTCTAGTTTTAGCAAACAAGGTTATTTAAAAGATGGTGAAATACGTTTTCAAAATGTTTTGAAAATTTTGTAAATTTTAGCAGAAACCAGTTGCACGGCTCAATCCACCCCCCACCTGGAGAGCAGGTAATTATTTTTGAATTAAAAGTGATACTGGGAAGATAAAACAGCTTCAGGGTGGAAAGAAGCAAACTATCTCCCGAAACACCTCTTCATCTACCTTCTCAAGCACTACCAACCAACACGGCAGGTTTTGCCCAAGTTGTTACCCCGGTGAATGAGCCCAAGCAAGACCACTACTTTATGAAAATCAACTATGACTGTGATCGAAATGACCCTGCTAGTGTCTTCAACCACCAAATTCTACAGCCGATTGGAGAGCTAAGATTGGAGGGAAAAAAGGTTAGCTTCAGTGCCTACTTGAGGAACGGAAGCGTGGTCAAGGGGGTTGTGACAAATGGAGGCCAGATGGCTGTTGCTTCAGAGTCATCAGATGAAGGGTTCAAGCCAGCTGCCAACATCTCTAATCCTATTCAACATATTTTGCGCGAGATCAGCAATGACTCTTTGTCTACCTTCTTGTAGTTTTTTATGAGGGTTGTCGGCTCGGCCGGCCAATTTTGGCTTTTTTGACCGAAAAGCCGACATTTTTCCGGTTTTTGGCTTTCGGTTCGGCCAGCCAAAAGCTTCGGCTTTCGGCTTTTCGGCTCGATTGGCCGAAAATGTCTGCTGAACGACAACCCTAGATAAATTATATGTACAGTGATGAGAAATAAATAAACGGTGCATAGACGTTTCGCAAATTTTGCCTTGGTTCCCCAAGCTATTTTTTTTTCGGCAATACGACAATAACAAAGCCATTATTTCCAATGTGGCTAACTAATTTCTGGTCGAAAAAAAGTTAGTCAAAATATAGTTGCCATGATGTGACTAGATCGATTTTCATGGTAGTGGCAGCGAAAACTTCTTGTGCCTCACCATCTATGCCGATGATCATTGAAGATGAGTCATTGTTAGCGGAAGAAATTGTGGAAGATAAGGGACAGGAAATTCATAAGTCAATGCCGAAATTTTTCGTCATCCAATTAGATCAACTTAAAACGTTACTGCAAAGATGCTTCGACTGTGGGTCTGATAGGGTTTCTTCGCCGCATCTATCTAAACAAGCCACTAATCTAAGTGTCAAATTCTGGTGTAACAGCTGCAGAAGAAATAAGCATTGACAGAAAACAATTGAAAACTCTCGCCAACATGAAGGAACTCTAAGCGTTGTAGCTTCTGCGGTTGTTGCCCCTGTTGCATTTCCGGTACCACGTTTGGATTTTTCTATAATAAAAAATTACTTTTTTGACGTGTACCACATGTTGAAAAGTATCCGACGAACTACTATCAGTGTAAGTACCCCTAAAACAACGCAAGCTTACAAAATTAATAAAGAAGAGCAAGAAAAAATGCAATCACGAACTCAGAGAAGCGGGGCCACGTTTCATCAACCATCTTTGGTATGCTTCTTCCCTTCCAAGAGGAGGGTCAAAGATTCGTCAAAAATATAAGATCAACTTATTCTAAAGCTAAAGGTAGCACTGTCGAGAAAAGCGTGAAAAGTCCTGGCAATTTTCGATGGAAATGCAGAATTGTGGAAAAGTGTATGAATGTATGAAACGAAAAATCGAAGAGAAAGGAGCTGTTTGGGAGTCATTGTGACTCACAATTTGTGAGAAAAAATATTTTTTGCAAAAAATCAGCTTGTGGGACCAAGGCAAAATTATAACATTTGCGAGACGTTCATACGCCAAATAAACACACCTGTAAAATGGTATATTTTTGAAGTTCTCGTCGTTTTATCATGTAGCCAGCGCAGCATTTGGTTGTGTTTTTCAAGCGGTATAATAGCCTTGATTATAGAATGACGCCCTAGCCAGACATGTCGGGAGCAGAAATAACTTTTTTTAATACTTTTTTAATATTTTTTTCATGTGAGTCTTTTGTAAATACCTTCTTTTTCTTGTGAAATAGTTTCCTTCTTGTGATGTTAGAAATACGTCACCACTTTACTTGACCCCCACGGCTGACGCATTTTTGAGATGAATTTTTTCAAACTAATTGCATGTTCGTGTTTCTCGATGTTGATTTTTACAAGAAATTGTCAAAAAACTCTGTGAAATTGAAAAAAAAAAAAATGCACTCTGATTGGTCTGCCCTTTGGATCATGAAAACAAGAATATTCTATTACTTTACGATTACCTGCGAAAACGTGTTCTGAAAGTCAATTTTACGCAGTCCAAATCTTGGCGACGGAAGCCCCTCAGAGAGTTTTGCCATTTTACTTCATAAAATCTATTTTTTTTAAAATGTTCATTAATCATCGGGCTTTATTATTTATTATTAGCTGTATTGCCTGTTATTTCTCAAAAATATGCTAAGGATAGCAGGAGTGTTGACAAGGAAGCATTGCATGCGGCCATAGAAAATATCAAGGCTATGGCGGCGGCGGCGGCGGCAGCAGCAGCAGCAGCAGCAGCAGCAGCAGCAGCAATCATGTTGCTTAGAATGATCAATAAACAGTCAGATGGCAAGAGAGTTGACAAGGAAGCATTGCATGCGACCATGGATAATATCAGGGCTATGGCAGCAGCAGCAGCTAACATGTTGCTTAAAATAATCAATAAACAGTGAGATAGCACGAGTGTTGACAAGGAACTATTGCATGTGGCCATCGAAGATATCAGGGCTATGGCAGCAGCAGCAGCTAACATGTTGCTTAAAATGATCAATAGACAGTCAGATGGCAAGAGAGTTGACAAGGAAGCATTGCATGCGACCATGGATAATATCAGGGCTATGGCAGCAGCAGCAGCAGCAGCTATCACGTTGCTTAGAATGATCAATGAACAGTGAGATGGCACGAGTTCCATCAACATATATTGCTCAAAATCACCCAACAAATAGCGTACCGCGTGCGCTTGCTGAACATGCTACCTGTTATTTCCAAAAATATAGATTTTTTCTATGTACACCCTGTGGTGTATAGTCACTAGCCATGGAGGCCAAGTGGAGGAGCATATAATGTTGGGCAAATGCAAAATAATTCATTTTTCATCAATTTTGGCTTTATTTGTGGTTTATT
>BBSZ01013792.1:4985-20822 GCA_000981365.1 Subanguina moxae
CTTTACGAAAAGAATTTCTTACCAAAAAGATTTCTTACCAAAAGTACCACTTACCAAAAACACATTTACCAATGATTCTACACCCCATATGAGACTAGGCTCCGTAAGACGCCAATACAGTGAATAAGAAATTATTTCGTTTTTGTATATACCGAAAACAGTTGTTATTAAAGACACTTTGTGTTTTAACAATTGATTCCAAAACAATTTGTGCCAAAATGAATTTCTGATAGAATGTCTTTTTGTTAGAATTAATTTTTGATAGAATGTCTTTTTTTTAGAATAATTTTTGTCACAGTGTGGGTGTGCCGAATAAGTGCCCCCTCCCCCAGTTCAAAATCATGTTTGTGGCATTGTGTTTTTGACCTATGTTTTGCTGGTGTCTTCTGGACATGTTCTATACCAAAATGTAGCCTAGATTATAAGCTACATTTTGGTACATAAAATACACAGAAGACACTAGCAAAACATAGATCAAAAACACAATGCCACAAACACATTTTTTGAATTTAGGAGTGCCCGCTTATTAGAGTAAATACGGTATGTCAAGTGATTATTTCCTACATTGTTAACTTCTCACCTGTGAATAGTTTGGAGCAGAAATGTATTGTGGGGGGTAGAAGAAAGGTTGTGTTGTTGGTTGACCGCCGCTCTCATAATACATACGCAGTTGAGCAGCTGCGGCAGAATATACAGCGGCAGTAGCTTCACACACTCCTGTGTCCGCTCTGCTGGCTGATGGGTAGAAGGGGAGAGAGGCACCACCAGACTCTCGTCTTTTTCTACCATTATCTAACTTCATTTTCTTTTTTGGTTCTTCTTTTTGCTCTTCATTGGTAGAATATTGGGCATCTGACTGAGAGCAGTCACCCTCCTGTTCACTGTCCGCCCCATCACTGGAATGCAAAGAAGAGGAACTGCCACATCCTCTAAATTCGATTGGAATTTAGTTTGGGAAAGTGCGACAATAAATATGCCTTCTATTCTGGCGAGCTCTTTGCCGTTGATTCTTGAACCAGTTGGACACCTGGATGACAGACAATCCAGTGATTTTAGCTAGCTCTAGCTTCTGATGGTGGCTCGGCGTCTCGTGCTTGCGATAAGCTTCTTTTAAAGTAGCTCTTGAGCTCTTCTGCAATGCAACAAGTTGCTACAGCCAACCCTCGGATAACCCTAAGCGACCAGGCTCCCACTGCCGAATTGTTGAGGGTGTCGACTTATCAAGAGTACCAGACTAACGAGGATTGACTGGAGTAGAAATTGCAATTGAATAGTTTTACAGTAGCACTATTATGCCAGGTATAAAAGAGTAGCACTGACCCTGGGTAATCTTCTCTCTTGTTCTTATTTTCAGCCTTTGGCTAACAAATGGAACCGCATACCAGAGTGTCTTTATGTTCTAGATCACAGTAAACAAAACTACCGTATTTTCTTTAATAGGACCCATTTGATAGAGGTCTCCAGACGCTACTAGGAAATACCCCCATTTGAAGGGTCATTCACCAATTTCCCTGGCTGGACCAGGGCAAAAAATGCCTCTAGAGGCATTCTCTGATCAAGAGTATTGCTCGAATTCATCTGACTGGTAAGTCTGTGCGCGCATCTCTAACTCTCAAACCTCCTTCGGCCCTTGTACGGGCATGGAGTTGAGATGAGCAGACAAGCATACCTGAGGCATATAGCTCTGGATGCATGAAAATAGCATGTATACCAGAGCTTCTTTATGCGGTAGGTCCCTGCAAGGGAAACTATGTTCAAGATCTTCTCTTTTCCTACAGGGTGGCCCCTTGCTTGTCCCTTCCCCCCCCCCTTATACAGCCCTAATCCCAATAAAATATAGTTGAGTAGCCTTCCTCACAAAGTAGCCCAATTGTTTTCCCTTCCCCTCCCAATACAGCCCTCAACCCCTTTAAAAATGTCTTTTTGTTCGTTTTTTAGCATAAATTATACAGGAAAATGGTTTTACCCAGTCCTACTGAAAGAAGATGGTAGAATGAATAAAGTGGAAGCCTAAATGTCCTACAAAAGTTGCTCACTGTGGTGTCCCTAGGCCAAATGCTCAAAAAATCATTTCTTTAGACAGTGCTCCCAAATGTCTTCCCAATATTTTTCCGCCATTGTTTATTGCCAAAAGCATCTTAAATGGCCATGTGAAATTATTTTGCCCCTTTACTAACATTTTGTGACTAGGAAGTAGTCGTATCTAGGGTGGATTGTAATACCTCTCGTCGATTGTAATATCCATCCTTTCTCGAAGTGATAAAGCATAATATGACGAATATGAGCATGATTTGAATACCTTAAAGCAGTAGCTAGTCCCTTCACCATCCCAAATAGTCCTGGGGAAGCTGTTCTTTTTGCGGATTCTATAGCGAGACACTGGATCCAACTTTTTGCCTCGCATCATTTCTGTCTAAACTACGCAATAAAATTTGGTAAAAAGAGAGAGGAAATAAAAAGAGGGAATATACCCACCTCAATGTAGTGCGCCTCATTCCACAGCCGTTGCAGGAAGGGGTGGTTGTGGGAAGAGAAGTGGTTGCTCTGCACCAACCGGTAAAAATCTTCAAACTTTTGTTCGTGGAATAGCACCAATGCTTTGGCTCGAAGCAATTGCTCTCGGCAGGGGTGATCCACCAAATCAGCCGAGAAATTGGAGAGGAAGTTTGACTAAAAGGAGCATGAAATAGTAGCAAAAGAGTTCGAATAAATTTCCGACCTAGGCTTAGGTTGGTTTGCATTAAACGGGGCTCTACACCATAATTTAAGCTACCTAAGGGCCTAAGCCTTAGGGAAAACCTACCCTAAGCCTTTAGTGGTCTCGCGGGAATTTAAATTTCGAAAGTGCTGTGACAAGCAAGTTTCCTGCCCCTTTGAGTAGTCCTTTTTGTTAAGTAAACATTTTTATTCAACGCAAAGTAAAATAACATCAAAAACTTGTTTAAATGATCATTCTGGAGCATATTCACCGTTTACTTCAATACCTGCTTCTCATTTGGTCGTCAAAATCTGAAGGGCGGCCTCTTCCTTTATCATCTTCAAGACTTGTGTCACCGGATTTAAACTTTTGGAACCACTTCCGAACTTGACTTTCCCCAATTGTTCCTTCGCCAAAAAGTTCATTGAGATCGCGAAATGACTGGGCTTCGGTCCATCCTTTCTCGAATTGATAAAGCATAATATGACGAATATGAGCATGATTATCGACACGCATTTTTAATCAACTAAATAGTGAGGAATATTATAAAAAAATCTAAACAAAACGCCAATAGTATGGAAATAAACGCGCGCAAATAAAACGATCGTTAATTATTACTCAACCCAATATTTAAAATACCAATTACGACAAATAAAATCTCACCAGCCTGTCTACATTGCTAGAGTTTTCCAGTGCTTTGCACAAACATTCCACATGGTCAGCACGCAAATTTTCGGCTCGATAGCTGGTGGGATCATAATTCTCCCTTAAAATAAACATTATAAATTTTTCTCTCTGGAAGCAAACAAATAATAAGGCCCGTGCTCTGGATAATCTCCAAAGGTGATTGAGTAACCAAAAAGTGCTTGAAAACTTTTGGCTTCTACCACCACCAACAATTATGCCACGGAGAGATTGCCAAGTGTGCACAACAGACTTCCAACAGGTCAAGTGCTTTTTTTGAATAAAACAGCAATGGAAAATGACAAGGCAAATAGACAACCAAATTCCATTCGTTGATTTTTATCTTCTAAATATTTTGTTTTTTAGAAACATTGTAAGCTTTAGAGATAAAAAGACGACACCCAACAAACTTCCGGGCAGATTTTTTGGTCACTCAAAACCCAGAGCTGGTTTAGGCTTTTAAAAGTTAGGACGCCTCGACGCTACCCGTTTAAATCCTGCCTCCCCCCCCCCCCAAAAAAAAAATCGGAGCTACTCGGTTATACCCCTAACACAGGGTACAATTAGGAACAGCAAACAAGTGGCACAAAAGTGCAACCTACCGTATTCTCTCTAATAGAACCACACCCCCTAATTCAAAATCGTGTTTTTGGCATTGTGTTTTGGCCTACTTTTTCCAAACAAGTCCTAGGCAATTTACCACCCAATTTATAGCTAAAACAATAAGCTACAATTTGAGTGGTAACTTGCTTCAGAGTTGTCTCCAAAAAGTAGGTCGAAAACACAATGCCAAAAACACGATTTTGAATTAGGAGGGGGGGGGGGTGTGGTCCTTCTTGTAACGAAAAAATGTGTAACCAAACCACTAAGCATGCTACTTATAACGCATATAACACCGTTTGTTATATGAGATGTTATACGAGACGGCATATAACAATTCTATTAGAGAGAATACGGTATTGTTTGCAAATATCAAACAGAATAACACCTTGTCTCCAAAGAATATTCCACATTAGAAAAGTTGTGCTCATCTGCTGCTCTGCTCACCAAAAATGTGCAGTCTTCTTGTTGCTCACTGGAATTTCCCAGATTGCCGTTGTTGAAATAGGTGAGTGGTTGTGACTGGGGAACAGAATGAAGGCTCACTAATTGAGGCTGGAAATGAGTGGCACAGTCAGTCTCCAGCGGCCTTCTCAGCTCATCACCACCATTGTTGACTATGATGATGTTGTTGTTGAAGTTTTGGACGAACATTCATCTAACTAGGAGTCCGCTTATCCTGGAAAAAAAGTGTTTGGTGAAATAAACAAAAGAGCAGCGAATCAGTGAGAAACAAAAAGCCGTGTTCACCACTGTGCACCCCCACCAAAATCAATGAGTACCAAATGATCGCCACAGTGCTGCTGTGCCGGTTTTTGAACCACCTCAATGCAGCAGCAGCAGGAAATTCTATCCGCCCACTCCAACAAGGAAGGGTGAAGTAGCCATTTAGCTGCTGCTGCTGCTGTTCCTGCTTTTGGTGGGTAGCACTGGGCCATTGTCCTACAATAGCGTGTGTAAACATTTATTGACTGTTTTGCAATCGGTATATTAAAATTGAAAACAAGAAGTTTTCATGCATAACAGTATGCTCATGCAAACAGTTCACTTTTGTCTGCAACTGCCTAAATATTTGTCTAAAATATAATCCATGTTGTTGGAGAGCGAGGCTGCATATAAGTCCATTAGAAATGAGCAAACAGAGTAGATAAAGCAGACATATAGTAGGAAGCTTGAGTTTTCATCCATGCTCACTACTCTTGCTTGGCAAACAAACCCATGTGTGTACATATGGTTGGCATATGCGGTTGACCCTCGGTTATGAAGCACCTCTACCCACCAGGCTTGAGATGCCGGATAACTGGGGTGCCGCTCAACCGAGAGTAAATTTCTCTACAGATCAAGGTGCCGGTTTATCTAGAGTTGGGACGAAATTTGTACTCTACTGGATTATAATACGCCACAACTACCTCGTTTTAAGTTCCGGTCTCAGTTCGCCGTCGGTGGTGGTGGAACTCGGTTTAAAGAGATCAACTAGGAATCGTTTACTTCGACTGCAGTGAAGTTTGTTTCAGCGGCAAATATATGGTTGGCCGGCCAATAAATCCCAGAAATCTTGCCCTCGATAACACATTTCAGTCAGTATTATATCTGATGATTTGCAATAAACGTTCATTTTTATCTGTGCACTTCTACTAATCAAACAAAATCAAACTAAAAGTCCGCTAACTATGGTTGTTTCACCAAATAAAGCGCATTTTTTGACGCAAAAATCGTTTTTTATATCGAAATGTAGTCCTAAAAGGAGTTAGAAGTAAAGAAAACCAAAGTGGTGTCGCCAGGTGGATTTGAACCTAGAAAGAGCGAAAATTGACGAACGCAACACTTTAGCAATAGACCATGGAACACACACTTTTTTTATGTCTAAGTGAACCTTTTTAACTTTTTGAAAAGCCGTGCCGTGTTTCAGATTCCTAAAATGATTCAAGTTGCACTCACTGGTCACAAGTTACGAGATTGCGATTTAGCGCCATCTCTAAATTTTTATTTGAATTTTTTCAGATAAAGGAGGGCAGAAATGGGTTAACCGGCATATTCACTCTTCAAAATTGTTCGTGCGTTTTGGTCGATTTAGTCTGTTATTCGTTTCTTTTGCAACAAGCGTTTTCTTTTGCTGCTGATATTTACTGACTTTTGACATGGTCAGTTTTTAATGTTTTTGGGTCTTTAATTATATCTGCTAATGCTTTTTAGCGCAATTACCAGTACTTGCCTGAAGAGGAAGCTGAAATGGATGCCTTTGGAAAGTAAGAGCAGCATTTGAAGCTGTAAAAAGGCATAAAATAATTTTTTTTACTTTTTAATGAGTGGAAAAAGACAAATCGTGGTATCAAGGGTCTGTCCGCCTGGCGACAATTCAAGCAGCAGCATCGTTGGGCTAAAAAAATTACAGCTGATGCGCTCCGTCAAAAGTAAGTTTCGTACTCTCGATCGCCTAACTATATTTGTGTTGAATTCTTGTAGATATGTTCGAATGAAACGTGATCAGTATCGGAGAGCCTATGCCGTCGCTCATGCTGACTGCCCTGTTGGTCATGCTACTTGTAGTGTTTCCATTGCGTTCGCGAATATCAGCAGCCTTAGCAGTTCCGTAGATGATTACGTCAGCCGTAGTACTGAAACGCTCAATTCTAAAGCAGTCACTTCTCTGATATCCGACCACAACACTGCATTACCTACTTTAAGCACCGCCGTCGATACTTCTGTTCCCTCTCCCACCGTTAAAAGTGCTCCGTCGACACCAAGTGCTACAGCTGTTCCAACCGTAGCCTCAGGTCCAGTTGTCAATAGTACAGAAGCTACAACCCAATCTGTGTCTGCTCCAAACACTTTAAGCACTTCCGCCGTTTCGAGCCTTGCACTTACTTCAAGCGTTACCAGCAATACAGAAGACGTCGTTACGGATGATATTCCGGTAGAATTACCATCGACTTTTGGTCACTACTTTCGCTTTTATTTATGTGTGGATTGAATTTCCTGTTTTTAGTTGCGCCTAAACAGCAGATTGAAGGCAAAATTGTTTTGCACGATACTATTGATGGTGATACAGGCGAAGCAGATAAGTCACACGCTGATGGAAAGACTGGTTTGGAAAATGTTGAAAGGGTAGTTCCACAAATATCGTTCTTTAGAATTACCTACTTGCTTCTTTGTTTAGATTGCTGAAGCAGATGAGCTCTTTAGGCGTGTCATACAAGTTATGGAAGGTCGGCTAATAGCAACAAGGATTGATGGCCATCTGATGCTAATTCCTCGCAACGAAGACGGAAATTTTTCGGCGGTAGCAGTGCGAGATGTTCTTGAGCAGACCAAGCGAGTACTAATGGACTACTTGGACAGGAAGTGCATAGAGTTTCAGCAAAAAGTGGGTTCTATCTCATTGTTTTGATAGGTTTTAAAGCTCCGACGTTTCTAGTTTTCTATTCTCACGGTCGGTGGCAACAGTGAATCAGTATCGGAGCTAATAAAGCAACTAAAGGTATGTTTACAGGAGGAGATCGACAAGCTGATTGGAAAACTGATGGTCTGCAGTAACTAAATTGCAGGTGGTCTAAGCATCTAAAAACATTTTCATTGATTTCGTGCGTAACTTATTCTGATAAATTTGGCTAAGTATTGTACTAATAAAACAATTGGAAGGTTCCTCATTTTCGTTTTCATATCGAACCTTACTCGCCTAGATGGCGATAGTTGCATTAGCTATACCTATTTCTTGCATCGGGGGTATGCTGTGTTCAGACTCTACTGTATGTTATTTTCTGTGGCTTTTGCGTTAAAAAACTTGTCGCCTGTCAACCATTAAGTATTTAATGTTTAATTTACTGATCATTAATTTTTGTCTTTGATAGATCCATCAATTATTTTTTACTTAGGCAATGTATCTTCGACGATATGGCGAATTGAAAATAGGAGCGGCAACTGTAGTCGTCGTAGTAGTAGTAGTAGTACTTGGTTCAGGAGTGGTGGAAGTCTTGGCAGCAGCCATCATTGAAGCTATCGCACTCCTGGTTGGGCAGCCACAATACTCTGCATCCAGCCCAGGCTCACCCTCATCACCTGGCTCTCCTGGATCGCCCTTAACCAATAATTTGAGTCAAAAACTTCTCGATTCCAAATTAGATTACCACTGCGCCGTCTTTACCGTCCATACCAGGTGCCCCCTTATCACCTTCCTGTCCTTGAGCTCCCACTCCTCCTGCAGCACCGGGCGGTCCTGGGTCACCTGAATTTACTTCTAACCATTTTTTAATATTTATATATAAACCGTGTAGGTTATAATATATAATAGTAGGGTGATTCCAGCCAACATTTTGATTCATTTAGAAGTCCGAAAATTGCAGCTTTTTAGTAGAACTTTACCTGCCCAAGTTTGTGATTTGTATTGCAAAAGATATAGACTGAATTTTTGGGTCATTAAATCGAGAGTTGGCTGTACATATGAATTTGAGCTTCGAAGGGACGTGGTAGTTGATCCCGAATTAATGATAAAAATCTGACCATCAGCTCCAATTGGTCCTGGCTCTCCTTTAAGACCAGGCCTTCCATGCACAATGTCGGTGTCGTCTCCTTGAATTCCTTGAGGTCCAATTTCACCAGGTGGACCTTGTTTGCCTTGAGCACCTAAACCTCCGGGGAATCCAGGCTGGCCATCTCTGCCAGGCACACCTGGCTGTCCCTTGGCACCTGAAAATTTGTATTTGATATTTTTAATATTCTGCATTAAAGAAAATCTACCTCTCATTCCTCTTGGACCAGATCTGCCCAGTTGACCAGGTGGGCCGGGCGGTCCAATCGGACAATAGAAACATTTATCCAGATTGGGTATGTGAGTTACAACATCATCTGCGGACACTCCATTAGCTCCATTGTCTCCAGGGGCTCCTGGTGTTCCATCCAAACCTGGCAGGCCTTTTGGTCCAGGTGGTCCTGGAGAACATTTATTGGGTATAGCAGCAGCTTGTGGTTGTTTCTGTTCTTCAGATCCTTGTTTGTTGGCTTTATTTGCCTTAGCTGCATCTCCATAGCTTGCTTGTCGGGTTCTTCGACTAACTGCTCCTAATTGCACCATTTCAGCCCAAAGTTCACCGGATTGAACCTTGAATTCGATTGGTTTTTGAGGTTGAACAAAATTAAAAGCAATTTAACGGTTGGAAAATAAGTTCGTGACAGGTTTTCAAAGCCTTCTATCTTATTACTTTTATTATTCTGTGTTAAAAAGGTTAGTACCATTGGCATCAATACATAAACGGAGACGTTTTGGAAGCTTGTCAACGGCATTCTAAATCATCTTCTGTGGGATTGCATCCCATTCCTTCACCAGAAAAGCCTTTAGAGCAGCGATTGACTTGTGGAGCTTGGAGCACGCTTTCGACTGTAGGTAAGGCCAGCAGGAATACTCCATCACAGTCAAATCCGGAGAGTTGGGCGGCCAGTCATCTTTGATAGCAGCATTGTCGTCTCAATTGGAATCAACCTTGATGAAATTCGGGAAGTGCTCCTCAATCCAGTTCTAGGTCTCGACAGCTCGATGCAAAGGTGCTTCTTCTTGTTGGAATGTTTAATTGTCACCCATATTTGTTTCAGCCCGCGGCAGGATCTTGATAATCGTTGAGACAGTTGAATGAGCACAGTTGAGCATTCTTGTTATTTCCATCATCTTGTGACCTTGCTGATGAAGCCTCACGATTCCGGCGCGTAGATCAGCCAAATTTGATAAGCTTTTTTGAGTTTTATCGAGGTTTTAGTTATCGAGGTACATTTCTGCATAAAACCGCTTCTCGGAATCTTCCTTGGACTGCCGAGTTATCGAACGTGTCGTATTAACGAGGGTCGACTGTAGATTATGTTCAATGAGCGTGTTCATTCCAAAAAGCTCTGGTAGGCTAGCAGAAAATACGAACACCGCTTCAATTTTACTACTATAAGATGACTGTGACAATAGACTCAAGGAAAACAGAATTTCTCTCCTATCAGTTTTTAATCGAATACCTGTCCTATGTTCATTAAAATTTGTGGAAACTCTCCTCTGGATCTTCAACAAATATGGTCCTTTAAGCCCAGTGTTCAATTACCCCATTTGTATTGCATATGAACACTTGCGCATTCAATTTTTACTGGTAGATGGCAATATTTCCTAGTAAAAATATCTGGTCGAAAATTATTCGGTGGAATAGCATTCCTTTGTACTTTTGTGAGCACAGGTACTAATGATAGGTATTCTCGTTTAATTTTACTTACTCACACCTTTTTAGATTGTCTAGAAGGTGCATTTGGAGCTTGATGCGCATACATGCAAGTAATTCGAAAATTCCCTCGATTTGTATAAAAAAACTGAGTGCTGGCCTCAGAACAGCTTCTCCTTTTCATGGGTGCTTGCTCTCGTGACTATCTTCTTTTATTTTGTGGGAGAGATCAACGACTAAATTCTGGTGCATGACTCGCAATCAAAAATGCAGTGTTTTCATGCAAAGAGGGAGTCATTATTTTCGCCGCTTAATATGCTATCGACAGTCAAGACATGCAGGACCAGAAGAGCTACAAAAGAGTATTTCTCTCTTCGCAGCACTCATTGACAGACGAACAGCGATAGTCTAAAGAAAAAAGGCAAGTCGGAAGTAGTCAACACAGCAAAAGCAGATATTGGTCTCTGATAATCACTAATTCTAAAATTGTTTTTAATCGTGAAACTTGCTGACCTAGACAAAAGTCGAATCCGAGCAGAGAATTAGAAGCAAAAGCTCCCTGAACAATACTAGAAAACTTATGAATACAATTTTAACGTCAAAATTTCACAAATGTGAGTGGTGGAAGGGTTTGAAGGCTCATACAAACGAGACAACGACACCAATTTATGCTATTAAGTAAACTCACCTTAAAGATTTGCATTTCATCGGCCAACTCCAAACGAATTTGCTGGATTTCACCGAAAATAATTGGTGCTGTAAGAAGACAGGCTAGCGTGGCTACTAGTCCAAGTCCTAGGGCTACACCAGCCACAAATTTAACGCTCATTTTATCTAGATATTCTTCAAGTAGGTCCGCTTAATATGGTGAACTGAGAATTAATGGCTAAACTTGCAGTCTTTTATAGTCTGCTGCAACTGGCTTCCTTCTATATTTTCTGTTGTATTCTTTCTTAGAAATGCAACATATGCAAATGTGTTGCCGGTTTCTTTGTTTTATTCCCTTGATTAAAAATGATTACAGAGAGAGTCAGAAATTTGAATGCGATTCTCTTCAACTTTTCTTTGTTTAAAACCTGTTTTAGCTATTTAAGAAAATTAATTAGAGGAAGAATAATTTGGCTGCATCAAATTTTGTCTTTTTTCAAAATTCGGCTAAACTAAACCCCACGGCTGACGCATTTTCGAGAGGAATGTTTCCAAACTAATTGCATCTTCGTGTTTCTCGACCCCGATTTTTACGGGAAATCGTCAACAGATTCTGCGAAAGTGAAAAAAAAAATTCGGGTTTTGCTTGGTCCTTTGATCATGAAAAAATCGAAAATTTTTAAAAGGCCTTTTTTGGCGCCAAAACCAATTTTTAGTGGTTTTTATAAAACAATATGGCTGTATATAGTTCCGCCCCTCAAATTGCTCATTTATCCCGTCAAATTTCTTAAGCTTGATTATCTCGGCTGTTTTGCAACAAGTTTTTATAATTTTTTTTTGAGTGTGTAGCACTGGATCTGCTCTTTTTAATGCAGTATCAGCTGACTCAATGTTGCTGGAAAAAGTTAGTGAAAAAGATCTTTTACGTGATAATCTTTTGCTACACTCAAATACCTTTTTTTTCCTACTATTTTCAGCAACGTTGAGTCAACTGATACTACATTGGAAAGAACAGATCCAGGGCTGTATTGGGAGGGAAAGGGAAATGGTTGGGACAACTTTATAAAAAAAAAGAGATTTTGAGCATACTTTTGCTTACTAGACCTACTGCATAAAGAAATTCTGGTATGCATTTTGCATCCAGAGTGTTCTCAAGTAATTTATGTCTCAGGTATGTTTGTATGCGTATCTCGACTCCAAGGCCCCATCGCCCCCTTACGGGGCCTTGAGAGTTGGAGATGCGCGCACAGACTTACCTGCAACACGAATCCGAGCAACACTCTTAAGCCAAAAATGCAATTAGAGGCTCTTTCCGCTTTTCGTAATGCTAGAAAAGCGGTAAGTGGCAAAATAATACCGCGCCGGATGTGCGTACATGATGCGTACCAGGGTTGCAGCCGGGTTTTTTTTTTCAAACCAAAAACAGAAAACAGGACTCAAAAAGGCCCAGAAAACAAAAAAATTTGGGAAAGAAATGTAATTGGTGCATCATAATGATACTGTCATTAAAAAGTCGAATATGAGAAATGCACTTAAAGAGGATGCACTTGCTATTCTGTGTAAACACCCAGACCCCTCATTTTGACCTCTCACTCATTATACCCGAGGCCTCACTGGGGTTCTTTTTTTTTTCCTTTTTTCAAAAATCGCACTTCCATCTTCAACTTGTTTCAATTTATAATTATTTATTGAATAACATTTCATCGCATAGATGGTCCAATCTGATATGGTGCAAATGAACGCCTTCGAACACAGTTCCGTCGATGATCAAGATAAGTTAAACACAGACTGGGTGAGTTATTCAGACTGGGTGAGTCAATTGAAAATGGTTTGATGCTTACTGATGTCTTATAGTAGAATTTGTTTATTTAGAAGTCTGACATTAATAAGATTACCTCGCCGTTGCCGTTAAAGCTTCAGTTCAGCAGCAGTTCAGAGACGAATTTCCATTCCAATTGGGTGCTTTGGCATTTAAGTTCGGACAAGAGCAAGTTTTGGAATGATCGTCTTGAGCGAATCGCATATGTCACGAACATGAATGAGCTTCTAACGTATTTTTTTGTCTTTCTTTTTTGCATTTTCAATGAGCAATTTTTAGTGCAAATGAGCGTGTTCAAGGCAAAAACGAGTACTATTTTTTCAAAGAATCAATTCGACCTTCATGGGATGACTCGAGCAACAGGTGTCTTTGAGCATCATAGAGCGAATGGATTGTTTCTACAGAAAATTTAGCAATGGCGGCCGTTTGATGGTGACTGTATTCAATCCAAGCGTTAAACACAGACACGAAAGTCTTCGTCGTAAACCGACTACTGGTGACTGTTGGCTGCGATTGATCGTTTCATTGGCACAAGAAAAATTTGGCAAACATAATGAACAAGTCTGTGGGGCCGTATTGATTACGAAACGAAACAAGAATGTGGTCAGTTAGCAGTTCCCAGTAAGTTTTTATTGGTGTAGAAAAGCAGTTCATATTCAGATTGCCTTGTGGACGAGGGACGCTGCAAACACTACTGCTATTCGATCCATGGGTATTTCATTTAAAAAGCTACTGAAAGTCAAAGATGAGGTAGAATATGAAAAACATCCTAACTTCGACTCAAATAAAAATGTCTCTCCTCTGCTGATGATCTATAACTTGGATATCGCGAATTTTAATTGTGACAAGGTCTTTAACTTGCTCTCACCTTTTGGGGATTGTCTTAAGGCATATTTTCGAATTCGATTAGTTAAGATCATCTCAATTGAGGCTTTTTAGGTGAAATTTTTAAAGCCTGAAAGCAATACTTGTATGGTGGAAATGAGATCGTCTAGCGACACTTTCTAGTAACACATTCATAATTTTTGGTTTAAATCTGTGTTTTCATATTGTTGCTTTTAGTGTGGTTCAAAATTTGACTGGTCTATGGCTCTATGGCAAGGCTGTTCATTTTTCTTCATCGCATCAACCAGTAAGATTCATTATCTCAATGATGTATTTTTAAGGATGTGTTTATTTTAGTTTGTAAACCTGTATCCTCCTAAAAAACCTTTCGTATTGCCTGATGGCTCCTTCGCTTACAAAGATTTCTCGAAGAGCCGAAATTTGCGCTTCAGGACTCCGGAACTTGCTGCTAAGAACAAATTGGTCTCGCCTACTTCTCAGCTTTACTTTTTCGGTGCTCCACTTAATGTGTCTGAAGAACACATTCGTTGTGTAAGTCATTTTCTTCTTTATTGTTAATTGCGAGAGTCGCTGGTTGTATTTTCTATTTAGATTTTTGAAAGCCATAGCTTAGAGCCTAGGAAAGTGATATTTTTTAACAAGAACAACAACAGCAAGAGAGGCAATTTGATGGGAATAATTTTTTTCTATGCAGTGGATGAGGCGATCGAAGGGCTTATCACCTGTAATCATGCTCAATTTTTTGGTCTCCAGCCGGCTCCAAAATATCCTCAGCTCCTCAAGTTGTCGTTTGCACCTCGAAGCGAAAGCGAGCAAGAAGATGAACATACTTACGGAGATGCCGTAGAGGATTTCTACTGAGTGAAGAAAGTGATAAATACATGTGATAATACTTTTATTATTGGTGAAGAACATGAAATCTTCCAAGACCTTTTGTTGTTTTATGCGTGTCACTTTCATGTGTTGAGTATAGTAAGACTATTTGTCTGAAGTTTGCTTGTTTTGATTTAGTTTTCTTGAGCCTCTCCTATATTTTGACAAAACCCACTACGCGAAAAAAATTCCAAATATTGATTAGGGGGGGGGGGTATATTAATTTTTAAAGGGGGGTTCATAATCCAGTAGAGTCGCATTAATGTTGGCTTTTTGAAAAACGACTGGCAAATTCAGAATCCTTGCGATTTTTTACCTTAGAGACATCAACATCAAAACTGGCAAAAGATGTCAAAAATTGAGGTAAAAAATGGTCAGACCAGACTTTGGGTCGAACTTTTTGGTGTTCCGTTAAATCGAGCGTCAATTATAAAAAATTTTATTTAGACGGTATTGGGTGGCTATACACGCGCTGGCTGTACAAAGGTTAGTAAGTTCGAAACTCGATATACACACATCTCGTCATATTTTAAGTCGTTAAAAAGCAATTCAAATTTTGCCGAACTCGTAGAGAGGAATTTCGAAATTCCCTGGACTCGAGAAATCCATTGTTCGAATGTTTAGATCTTTTATTTTTTTTTGTGTCCATAAAGTCTAGAGTTCTTAGAGTTCCATCTTAGAGTAATTCCTTTGTCTGCACATCGACTATGTTTTGAGTGGGGAGGAGGTCTTTATTCGTACACATCAACTAGCAGGAAGGACTGCGATTTGTTGCACGTCTACCATATTCACTCTTCCTCGAGGAATTGCATAACTTTTGTCGATCCCAAGCAGGTTTATTACAATTTGCTGAGAAATTGCATCTAAAACATTTTATAGCAACCAGTAAGAAAAATTACGAATTGTAATCAATCAAAGAGTAGATCTTACCAGTTCGGCAATTTTTGAATGACTTTTTTAGCAGTTTCGCAAAATTTCAACAGCTTTTTCCAAACTTTTTTGTCAGATGTTGCAAGTGCCAGTGATATCATTTTCGAGTTTTACATCCACTAATCTTTGTACAGCCACGCGCATTCAAACCTTCCAAATTGTCATGAGAGAGGAAGATACCGGCTGCCTTAATAGTTTAGTTCCTTAAACATCAAAAATATTACAATTTGACATTTTTCTATTCTTCTGCTCTCTCTCTCCTGCTCTGCTTTAGAGAGACAAAAAAGAGCCAATTTATTTGCTCAACTATTCCCGTCTCTCACTGCTATTGAATTGCTGTAGGAGGGGGAGAGTGCCTCGACAGCAGTTAGGCCAGCGGAAAATCCATTCTGTTTGACTGTTTTGTGTGTGGTGTCATTCAACACGCCCCCTCTCCACATACTATTAAATCACACTTTTTTGCTCTTTTTCCTTGTCTTTATAATGTCTAGCAACCATATATTTTTCTTTGTCATCTCTACCACCCAATATCTAATTCTATTTCGCGTGTGTGTGTG
>BBSZ01013793.1:0-43013 GCA_000981365.1 Subanguina moxae
GAATTATTAGAGCTACAGTCGAACCTCGTTAAACTGGCACCTCTAATTCAAAAAAATGTGTTTGTGGCATTGTGTTTTTGACCTATGTTTTGCTGGTGTCTTCCGGGCATGTTATATACCAAAACGTAGCCTAGAATCTAAGCTAAATTTTGGTATATAACATGCCCAGAAGACACCAGCAAAACATAGGTCAAAAACACAATGCCACAAACACATTTTTTTGAATTAGGGGTGCCAGTTTAACGAGGTTCGACTGTATTATTTTCTTGAGGAAATAAAATTTTGTAGATTTTCCCATGTACATTCTTATTTTCTCAATTTTGGAGGTGCACAAGTACGCCGGGGTGCATAAGTACCACCCTGTTTTACTTAGATTCAGAAATTTTTAAGGGTTGAGCTTTCCAACTGTCCACTATAAAAACCAATGCCATCTGTCCTATGTCGCCCACCTTCGACTGCACTGTGTAGACCCAGAGCAACTCCGGCCGATAAGTCTCCCAGAAATTGGTCTCTAAAGCTGTATTCCTGTAGGCATTTAATCAGCGGAAAGTGGTGGTGGAAGAAAGTCTTGGCTCTTTGCAGCCTTCCCTCATCCTCGGTGTTTCCCTCATCAAAGTCATATCTAGGTCCTCTGCTGGGCTGTCTGTTCCCATTTGTGGTAGCCCTTGTATGGTTGTTAGCATGACCAGATGAAGTGAAGTGGAGACTACGACAGCACAAAGACCCACACAACTTGTTGTTGCTGGTCTGACTGTCGTCCATAGAAATTTGTCTAGCGCGATTATCATTCAGAAAATTGAACTTGGTGTCAAATTCGTCCTAGAAATAGTAAACACAAGATTTGTGAAGTTTTTGTGTTTCATATGAATAATATTGTAAACAACAAGCTTAGTCAGCTTAAGGTCCTGAAGCTCAGGAATGCCATTCAAAAACTAAATTTTTGTCAGGAAAAAGTGTGGAAAATGATGTTTTTATCGTTTTTAGCGCATAGGGATTGGCATAGAGAGGTTAAAACCTCTTTTTCAAAAAATCAAAAAAATATAGTCTTACCCCTTCTATTTTCTACAAAGGGGCCACTTTTTGGCCATGAGGAGGAGGGCCCACTCTGTAGAAAAAATAGAAAATTTTCAACATAGTTCCCTTACAGGGACCTACTGCATAAAGAAGCTTTGGTATGCATGCTATTTTCATGCATCTACAGCTTCTTCTCCAGTGATTTATGTTATAAGTACGCTTTTGTGCGCATCTCAACTCTAAGACCCCGAGCCCCCGAAAGACATTTATTTCTCAAGAGTATTGCTTGGATTCATCTCTCAGGTATGCTTTTGCACGCATCTCTAATTCTCAAGCTCCCTTCGCATCCTTACATGGGCGACCGGCTTGAGAGTTACCCTTCTCGTACAATGAGGCGACTGGCGATTGGCTGTAGCGATTTGGTGCGTACAATGAGTCGCCAGTCGCCACAGCCAATCGCCACTCTCCGTCGCCGGTCACCACAGCTAATGTCTGCATACAATAGAAGTCGCTGCAGCTAATCGCTACAGCCAATCGCCAGTCGCCGGCTTTCAAAAATATTTGAAAATAGTGTGGCGATTTTGAATTCTCACCAAAGGTTTTTGAACATTTTTTGAGCGGGGGGGGGGGGGTTTATACTTAAGTAGCGTCAAAATATCTTTATCCCTTATACTGACCCACTTAGCAAATCACTGCTTATATTTTTTGTGTGCTTTCATTTTCTAATGGCTGATGAAGTAAGTGTCTCGTCACCATAAAAAACAGGCTAACCTGATTCATAGGTGCCCGTCTTGCTGTCCCACCCACAAGATGCAATTGAACTTGTTGGTAAGCGTCCATGACCAGTCAAGTGCTTGTCTGAAACAAAGAAGACAAGCACAAACGAAAAAATTGAGCTCACAAAGTTCTTTCAACTACTACTCTCGTCAAGCAGTCACATAAAAGTAACCAAGAAATGCTTATACTTGGCAGAAATAATTAAGATAAAGTCACGCTAAGCTGGCTGGATAGAGACACCTTAGTCAAAAGAAAGAGTAGGAAGCTAAAATTGGCTGTGCCTAACTCTGCGCACAACACCTACTACAAATACGCCATTCCCATTGGCGAAAACGCCTTTTGTTAACAACAAAGGATTTGGGTTTTTTTAATCTCAAGGAACTAGCGACCGGGCTTCATGGGGCCCACTGGACCAGAAGAAACACTTCGCGTTTGCTCCGGGCCTACGGCAACGCTTAGGCGTTGCTGAAATACTCGCTAGAGACTCGGTAAACATATTGGACCCGGTAGACCCCTGGACTTGGTAACCCCTGTGGACCCCGGGCCCGTTATACTCTCTGGACCCAGTAGACACCCAAGGAATTAGGATCACTATAGGAAATTGGAAAAACCACTTTCCGGACAGCCTAACATTTCGTCTTCTTCCACATTATTGGACGCTAAAAGCTGAATATACGCGGTGGGGAATTTTCTACGTCTTTTGCCCATAACTATCTATTAAAACCATTAAAGCGTGAGAGGATGCAGGAAGCGGGACATTTTCCCTTTAGACATAATCTCTTTATCTTTAACAAATACTCATTAGACCGGCTTAGAAGAACATTCTCGCCCGATTAACTTTTTCCAACATCCACATGGATGTCAGCAACACTTTTGATGTGAATAAGCAGCTGTAAACAACGCCTTCCATGCGGGGATCGGACAATTACCTCAATAAAGAAATGCAAAGAACGGCTAATATTACTGAATGCTTACAAAAAAAGGTGCTCGGAGAAGCCATATCAACAGCCCACTGGTGCGCAATAGGACAACACACCTTCAAAAGTGACAGAGCGGATGTATGCCAGGTAAACTATGCACGCGTCTATGTTCTGTTTTTCACTAATTTTTTTATAGAAATGCCAAAAAAAAAGTTTGTCCAACCCACATTGCTCCATCCATAATTTGCACAGACTACGTGTCTGTTTCTTCAGAAAGTAAAAAATACAGGACGACAGAAACGACTCCATCTAGATTGACCACAAGAAGTCACATCCAGCAGCTGGAAGAAAAATGTGGACGATGCTATCTCTCTGCCCAGCTGGCCATTAGAAGACAGTCTATGTCTTTTAACGGTTTTTCTGACGTTTTCAAGCAGTTTGATTTCAAAAATGGACAGGCTGAAAAATGGCGGTTTGGTGATTAGGACCCTAGGAATCCCATTTTTTGCAAACGACTTCCAGCGTACATGGGCTCATTTTGAAGAGCAGTTTACGGCGATCACGTTGATATATCACAAGTGTAACTGGATGAGCAAATGAGCGATTTTGGATGGTTTGAATATAGTACCCTTTTTGGCAAATGGTGGAACATTTGAAACGAATTTTCGGTTTACAAATGTGGCCCTTTTTGAAAAAAACATTTTCCATATTCGGATTCTCCGTTAAATTCTGCACCAGAACCTGCAGGTCTTACCGTCAGGGATTCCCGTGTTAAAGAGGTGAATTATCGTTTTATAGAGTACTTTTCATTTTTTTCGAAAAGTTGAAAAATAGTCTATAAAAATTTATTTCCCCTGTCAAACCTCCGTTGGAATACAGTAAACTCTCGATCACCCGGCATCCCAAGGGAGCAGGCTCCAAGTGCCGAATTATCGAGGGTGCCGAGTTGTCGGGGTCCACTTCTCGATAAAAACGCTTCTCGGGGCTTTCCTCGGACTGTCGAGTGATCGAGAGTACCGGACTAACAAGGGCTGTTTAAGTTAAGTTTATTAAAAATTATAGTTAGAGCGACTCACAATACTCACATGTTATATTTGACTAGTTTACGAGGCTTTCTACTTGTGTGATGCTTGTTGTTGCACAAAAATTAGCCTTTTAAATATTTATCTAATCACTTGGCTACAAAAGCAGGGATTTTAGCTGTTTTAATCTAAGTCTGTGACTTTATTTGCAAGCAAGCACTTGCAGCCATCATTACAAATGCCCTATTTCCTCTAATAGGCACCGGACATAGGACAGTTGGCCATGCTTTTTCCCAAAATTTTTGATATTTTTTGAATAAAAGTACAACTTTTGAAAGAAAATATTTATTCTGAGGCCTCCCAGTAGTCAAAATGGGCTCAGGAAGCCGAATCTGAAAGCAGAATATGACCGAGATATGACCAAAAGTTGGACTATTAATATTTTGGAACACCGACCACCCTACTTGCAGCCATATCTTGGCAAATAAGCCATTTTTTGAAATTCTGCTTTCAGATTTGGATTCCTAAGGACTTTTTGACTACCGGAAGCCTCAGAATAGAAATTTTCTTTTAAAAATGGGTACTTTTTGCAAAAATATCAAACATTTTGGGAAAAAACATGACCAACTGTCGTTTTACCATAAGCACCCTGTCCCCTCAATCAAACTGATTCAAAATCGCGTCCTTGGCATTGTGTTTTTGACCCACTTTTTGCAGATGCTTCATGACAACTGTAAGTGAGTGAACTTTTAGCAGTATATATAGACCGCGGTCCATAGTTCATTAATCTTTGTTGTTATATCCCGTTTGCATTGTGAAAGTTGTATAGATTGGAATGTTGAGATGGTTTGTATTTGAAAATGGTTCTGTTGTGTGAGCTTTACACTAAAAATGTATGCTTCTCCTTGCTCTGCTCCTCCCCTGGCGACGAGACAGCGCATATGGGTGCTATAAATAAGTGGCGCCCATAGGAGCTAGATCGATTACCAGAGGACGGGCCCGTCTTCTATCCACTAGCCTAGCCAAAGTGTTTTGATCGCTTTTTATACCTTGTTATTTGAATTGTATTTGAATTGTATTTTATATCTGTAGGCGTTGTATTGAGGGCGGAATAAACGCCTTTGCACAAAACATCCTAAAACGCAGTATTGCGTTGAGATCCACCGTGGTGGTTTAAGAATTGGCTCCTGGGACGCTAGGGGACCTTATTCATTACTCAACTTACCACTCAAATTGTAGCCAAGACAATTAGCTCCAGTTTGGGGTCAACTTGCTTGAGAATCTTCTGCAAAAAGTGGGTCAAAAAAAAACAATCCCAAGAACTCGATTTCGAATCAGTAGGTGGGTGGATGGTCTTATTAGAGGATATACGGTAGCTTAATAAACAACAACAAATTTGAGACAAAGAAAAGAAAGTAAGCAAATACTGGCATAGGACTGCATCCACAACAAACTGCCTCATCGAGTTTTCCATCGTCTTTTCACGTTTTCGTACCTGACCTTTGGCTCATTACTTTTGCAGTTATTGAGTCGAAAAACTTATTTAGAATGCTTAGAAAATAACATTGTTGAATAGAGAAGAAGACGGAATCAAAGAAAGAGATTCATCAGAGATAAAAATATCTCACAAAACGAGTTATAAACTAGAAATGTATACAGTCGACCCTCGTTAATCCGGCAAGGCTGGTCTCGAGAAGCGGTTTTATCGACAAATAGACCTCGATAATTTGGCACTTGGAGCCATATCCCTTGCGGTGCCGGCTTATGGAGGGTTGACTGTACAAAAATAAAAACAAGTAACAAGATAGTCTAGTTCAAGGGCCGGCAGCTAGCTGAAAGCAGTCATCTTGCATACTGTGGTCGTCCATCCCCAGAATTGGAGTTGTAGGGCGAATTTTGGCGTCCTTGACGACTGGAATAGGAGATTTCTGCTCTGGCAGGCTGCATTATAGAAGGAAGCCTTTCCTCGTGCACAATCACCTGAATTGCACTCATTTGAGTATCTCAGTTGTGTTTAAAAAATGAGTTGGGCATGTCTATGAGTCCTGTGGTTGGGTGGTGCAGCGGATAAACATTTGGATAGTGTTGTCGGTTCGCGTACCCGTTTTTGGGTAACTGGAAGCGAAACCCAGTTTTTTCCACTTTCACGTATCGGTTCAGTCCAAGTACTCGAAAATTTATGAATTTATATGGCGTTGAATTTTGCCAGGCTACGAATGTTGCATGGACATAAGACACTGAAACAATCCAACTTTTGAATATGGCGTTTGAAAAGTGCCCTCAGTTTTTAGATTTTTCTAGACAATGGACCCTAACAACGAATATTCCCCTCAAAGGTTTCGAATTTTCACTGTGGAGGTATAATACAGTATTACCCATTTCTTATTCCCTTCTTTCAAATCCTAATGTTTATCCACTACGCTATCTCATCCCAAATAGATGAGACCTTGATAGCAGCGATTCAATAATTACCTTCGTTGGCGAGTGAATGTCACTTCCATCTTCAGCCAACTCCAGCCTGCCTTTTTTGGCGTCACTGAGTGGCTCATCGCCTGAAGAGCGATCACCCGGCATGCCACCCAAAGTTCTCGGCTTTTTGCGAAACTCAAAGGGAATCTCACGGCGCTCGAACACTTCGGCAATGAAAAGAGCCTAGAAATTGGAATTATTTTCTTGAAAAGTTTACAATAGAAACTTACATTGATGATCCCAATGGCTGAGCCCATGACTGCCCCCACCAAGACATCCGACCAGTGGTGTTTGTAGTCACTCACTCTCGTGTAGGCCACAAAGGCAGCCCCTCCAAATAAAGCAAATTGCAACACTGGCAGAACCAGGCGACTGTACAGGGGACGGAACAGACGGGCTTGCAGGTAGAACTAAATTTGTTTGGCTGTTTTGCTAAAAGGACTACACTGCTTGAAGACAACGCAAGTCGCTTAAATTTTGGACACTCCTGAGTAGAGTTGTCGACGCGTCGAAATTTTCGACTCGTTGATTCATACGTCCAAAGTGGAAATCGACGCGTCGAGTCGACAACCACACTCCTGACTCAGGAGTAGGGTTTTTATGACTCAGGAGTTCTGGCGGGCACAGGACAGTTCCATGAGCACACTTGGCCAGAAACAGTTGGCATTTGTTCTACTTTTATTTTCCTTTTTGTCGTTTGTCTTGCACGGAACCTTCACAAGTTTGGGTGTTTGTCCATGCACCAACCAAACCAAGTGGATGCCCACTTGGTGCAAATTTTTTTATATTTCAGGCTCTAAAACCCTTTTTCTGTTCTAATTAGGGTATTTTAAAGAAGATTTGACAGGAGTAAATTTTTATTTATGGGCTATTTTTAGAGTTTTTGAAAATTTAAGAAGTGTCCTATAAAACAGTAATTCAGCCCTATTAAATATTCTTTAGAATACTTTAATTAGGTACAGAAAAAAGGCAAGAACACGATTTTGAATCAAGGAGGACTTATGAGAGGTTAAAACGAGTCGGCCATTTTCCAAAGTGTCCGATATTTTTGAATAAAAGTACCCATTTTTAAAAGAAAATTTCTATTCTGAGGCTTCCCAACAGTCAAAATGTCCTTAGGAATTCGAATCTGAAAGCAGAAATTTGAAAAGTGGCTTGACTGCCAAGATATGGTGGCAAGTAAGGTGGTCGGTGTTCAAAAATATTGATAGTCCAACTCACTGTAGTATACCAAGCAGCATAAAAAGAGAAAGCGGAGTGGCCAGAGTAGAAGGAGAGTTGGGCTTCGTGAATTAATCTCTTTTCAGTGCCTGAGCACGTGAAGTTAGTGATGTATTTGTGGTCTGTTCTGCAGTTGTCATACCCTGGAACTGGTTTGCAAATCTCCATGAAGTGTGGTCTGTGTCTCCCGATGGTGTATTTGGCAATATCCACCATCAGCTGGTTGAAGATAACTCCCAAGAAGAAATACCCTACAATGTTAACTATATATATATACCGTATTTTTAAAGAAACCTACCAATGAACACATAGAGCCGTACAATCAGTCTGTGCACATTATATTTGCGACATCGATAGGCTCCAAACTCCGATGCTATTCGTTTCTCCCAGGACAGGGTACGAAGAACTTCAGTGAGTAGGATCTCAAAAAGAAAGTTTTTTTGTTAATCGTATTAAAAAAAAAATTGAGCAGTCAAAAGGTTAAAATTTACTAAAAGAAAGTCGCAAAACCAAAGCCCATAAGTAAAAAGTATAAGGATGGTACCATATAGCGTATTTGCTCTATAGAGCGGGCACCCTCTAATGAGCAAGCCCCCTAGCGAAGGGTCAAAAAATAGGCGAGCACCCTCTAATAAAAAAGCTTATGATTAATAAGCCTATAATTAATCAATACAACTGCTAAGAAGAGCCCAGCCAGCCAATGGAGATCTAAAGCTAATCTTAAAGCTTAGTCTTAAGTTAAGACTCTTAACTAATCCTTTGCGCTACTTTGATGTCAGTATCGATGAAGAGCTTGGTCACTTCCATGCTGATAATGCTTCTTGAGATCAGCAGGTATTTGTCCTACCAATCTCGTATCAGATTCAGCAGCTATTGATCGAGTGCCAGATGCTAAATGTGTAGGCCACGCCATCGATTTTTTGCGCTTGGCTCCGCCTCTAGAATTTTTAAAAGAAAAAGGTAAATGCAGACAATAACGTCTAAATCCTTAAGCTTGACTTCATTCTCCTGCTTCTTTCACTCTTGGATTCGGCTTGTATATATGTCGTTTTATTGTGCAGAGTGAGTCAAAATTTTTTTTTTGTGCAGAGTGGGACTCAGCGAGTGGCCGAACAACTGCAAGAGCTTGGAATGGCGATCGACAGCGTGACCATCGATAAGAATGCCTTGGTGATGAAGTTATGTTCGAAGAAGAAGAAGAAGAGTCAGAAGAGGAAATTACGAGTATTGATTGATTTTGTCGCTGTTATTGTTAGTTTATTGATTTGCCAATAAAATACTCAAAAATTGCCAACTTTGAGACCTTTTTTTGAAAACCTTTTTCCCGTTAGCAAGGGAAAGCTTAAAGCCAAGTTGGGAGAACTTTTTTTTTTGACAGATTGAAAAAAAGATCTCGTCATTTTTGACCGTCAAACCAAATGCCCGAAGTTGACACTTTTATTATAAATTCCCGATACGAAAGTCACGCCCCCTTTAAATAAAAGCATTTTTATTCTTTCATGAATAACAACACAATCCAATATAAAATTTTCCAATTCGTTATATTGGGGGTCTAGTTCCCTATGTTTTAGTCAAGACCAACCAAATCGTGCCCAGGGGTTTGTTATATCGGAGGTTCGTTACAACAAGGTTTTACTGCATTTGAAAGTTTGAAGAAATTTGTAATTTGGGATTGCTTTTCCTTCTTTTTTCGCTTCTTTTACAAGAAATTATCCGACGAGTTGCTATGCTGACAAGCACCTTTTCCATATTTTCATACTTTTCCGCTTTGATATGAGCTCTTTTAGCCTCATTTTCTCCATCAATGGCTTTCAAAATTGACTGCTTGTCATTGATAATGCCAGCGATTATGCTTCTGAGAATATTGAATTGCTTTTCTAGCTGATGATTGTTGCTGTTTCTTGTTGAAGAAAAGTTGAAAAAATTAAATAATAGTTTAAGCCAGATAATAATCGCAAAATCAGCTGGGGGTCGTTAAATCGAGGGTTGACTGTATCGCTTAAACGACACTTCGGCTTTATTGATAGTTTTATCAGTGATAAGATAAACGTTGGTTCTAATTTTTCTATCAGTCTTTTTTTGTCCAGTGAACTTGGTTTTGTTAGTTAAAAATCCTAAGTCTACGTTGTCATCCCGTCATTGTCATCACAACTTACATTTCTCGTTTTCAGCAATGATCATGAAGAGTGAGTCTATTGCCCAGGAAGTGGAGTTCTGTGAAATGGTGGCAACCAATGCTGCATCTTCTGTCTTGCTTTTGCTCATCAATAAGGATTCGTCCTTTGTGTATGTTAGGTCTTGGATGGTTATGATTAAAAAGTTGTTGAGCTGCTCTCTCCCAATCGGTCGCCTTACTCTCAAGGATTTCAAGATGGACGAAGAAACGGTGCAATTCTTATGCTCAGTCAATCCTCTTTGCTTCTCTTCTACTGTCGTCACATTCGATAACGTTGATTTCTCTGCTGTACCAAATTCCTTTGTGGTGTTACTTGACAAACTGCTGAATCCAAAAGCTGTCCAACTCCGAGGCATTCGTGGCCTACCCAGCTGCTCTCTTTCAATGGCATTGTCCAATATTCTCAGCCTCTCAAGTGTAGATTGCCTTCATTTGCTTGGTTTAGTGCACCCTGCTGCTGGTCTTAGAATCGACTTCGCAGGAGTTCTGCAATTCCTGCAAAGCAGTGATGAGGTTGGCAAGAAAGAAGTTTTCCTGGAGATGGTTCATTTGAAGATGGGAATCGAAGAAATTTGGCAGCAATTGTTTCAAGTATACATTCTTTGTGAAAGTTTGTGAAGACGCTTTATTTTTAGAGCTTTATCGCTGACACAAAGAAGTCCAACTATAAGTTAGCTATCAGATGTGCAGAAGGCACCGCATTGCCAAGGGATCGTGGAGGCAAGAATCTGCGAACTGGTGAGCAGCTTACAATGCAACTACTTCGGCCTAGTCAAAACTCTTCCACGGGTCGGTATGGCTTTCTCCATGAAGTGTTTGTGATTTTCTTGCGTGCTTCATCTACTGAAATTTTTGGTCTTAGAAACCATGTAGATTAACTTTTTATTGTGGTTCTGCAATTATTTCGGATTGTATTTGTACTTGCGTCGATATTATGCGCTTTTTACGCCGTGAATAAATATTTTGAGCAAAGTTTTTCGAAGCAGTGTGCAAGGTTGTGCATAAGATCTCGGTTTTCTTGCTAAATATTCGTATGATGACATGGTTCTCAAAGCAGTTATAATTAAGTTAAATTTTTCAGTATTGTTCAGGTATGGTGTGGAAAAGTTTAATTGTTGAAAGGACAGTCAAAAATTTCAATTGAAGGGGGGTATCGTGAAACAGAAAAAAATGGTGGCAAAGTCGCACATGAAAGCAATGTCGACCACATATGGTGAAACTATTTGAAAATCAACAGCAGCTTCCGTGGCTCATTACACGTGATGTATTTTTGTGATTTTTTGCTCCGGCTCTTGCTCCGGGCTCTTAGCTTCAAAAAATTTTCTCCGGCTCTGAGCTTTTAAGTTGAAAAATTTTGCTCTGGCCGTGTAATTTAAAGTATGCTAAAGTTTTTTACGTAGTATATGAATGCATTTTTTATGCCCTTTTATTAGGGATAAAATTCTCAAGGTTCTATTCGCTATCTTCAAAAGTCAACACTTGCTTTTCTTGGCCCTGCCCTCCTTTGGGATGGCCAATTCTAACTAAAATAGGAAATATTCCTTCAAAAAGGGCCTCATTCTCCGGTTTGTGAACTGCTTCAAGTATTTTATTCACAGCCCAGGCAACGGCACCACCGATAAGAGCGGGAAGTCCTACTTGAACAGCCAGTGCGGTAATTACTGACCAGACCTTTGGGAGCAATGCGGTTATAAGGGTAATAGCAGCAAGTGGAGCTGTAAAATGAATGTGGCTACACAGAATCAGAAGAATAAAAAATGCATATCGATTACTAATCATTTCTAAAACAAAATTTACATCTAACAAAGTTATAACGTCAACAAAAAGCAAAAAATAGTTTGTACACAAAAAAATTCGGCAAAAAAGTCGGAAGGCATCTTTCTGTCTCTTATTATGATCTTGAACATACTATCTCTTACAGGGACCTACCGCATAAAGAAGCTCTGGTATGCATGCTATTTTCATGCATTCAGAGCTATTCTCGAGTGATTTATACCACAGGGGGTATAATACAGTAGAGTTATTTTTTGACTCTCTTCTGTGTCTTTGCTGTCGTCTTCTAGCTTTAGCCTTGGGTAACCTCCTCTTTCGTTCATATTTTTAGCTTTGTGTCAACTATCATCTTTTATGGACACTTTGAGATCAGAGACATCAAGCAGGCTCCTAGGAGCAATAGAGAGATAAAAAGCGAGAAAAAAATATATTAAAAAACCACAAAATTGAAATTTTACCTGGCCCAATTTTGTCAGAGCCGCAATTAATTCGCAACCGTCATGTTAGTCTTATGAAATGAGTTATGTGGTCTGTAACATCAATGGTTGTCGTCGAGTTTTCACGGAAAGAAGTAGCGTTGATATCAAGTTAGTAAGGCTTTAAAAGATTGCTTCTTTTCTTACTGTTTCAGGTCCTAAGTTGAATTCCACCAAGGCAATCTTGATGTCTCCGAAGGATCCCGAGAAGCGGTTTTATCTAGTAATAGACCTCCATAACTTAGTACCCTCGATAATTCGAAAATTGGAGCCTGGTTCTCTGGGATGCCGGATTATCGAGGGTTGACTGTATTTTCTACCTATTTTTACAGACAACTCTTAGACTACTTAACATTCCGGTTAAAGCTATTTAATTTCTTATGTTAGCTGGCTTAACGGTCCTATCAAATCGAGAGACGATTGCAGTTGTGTCCAGTTTTAATTGTTTAATAAAGTTTGACAAACCACTCCTAAATTTCCATACATAACAAACGTGAAAACCAACCAGCATAGTTGGAATAAGGATGCCAATCACAATGAGCAACTGCCTAGACACAGTCGACTTCCTGTAGGGATAATGGATGGACTCGTCGTCGCAGTAGAAGCCTCTTTTATAGGGGCTTACAAATTCATGAAAAATTAGCAAAGGAATAGCTAAAAATGAAGGCTTTGATTTAGACCATTTCACACCAACCTGACAAATTTACCTGTGCAGATAAGCACCAAAAAGTCGCAGAGAATACGTGAAACGGAGATTTCGGATGTCATTCTACCACCTGAATATTTCCGACAATGCAGCAGTAGTTTGAGGGAGTGGCAAGAAGTGGTCCCTGGAAAATTTGCCTCCAACAGGACGCCAACAGTCTACAACCACCTCATTGATGATTGCCTGCCAGTTTTGCTTAGAAAAGCAAGATTTTTTGACAGAAAAAGACCTGGAAAAGAGAAAGGAAATGTAAAAGAATGATGTTAAAAAGCAATGAACACGCTAAAAAAAGAGGCGAAAATTGTTGGAAATGTATTCAACAAAAGAGATGAAAGTGAGGGAGATGACTCACAAGAGGATGGGTATTCCCGCCGCCAAATCAAACACCATCTTTTGTGATTTTCACAGATAAATCAGACGAAGTTACTTTCATTTTGAGTACTCAGATCTGATTTTCCGAGAAATAAATGCAAATTGTTGGATATAGTGTGCGGTTGGATGGCGAAAGAGATTGATATGACTAAAATCAATGCCGGTATGCACCATTATAACGACAAGATAAAGTTGGGAGTTAAGGTTAAACACAGAGCTACAGACATATAACATGGTAGAATTCCCTAAAACTATGTTCAAGATGTTCTCTTTTCCTACAGAGTGGCCCCTTACTGGTTCCTCTCCCTTATACAGTATATAGTTTTATTTAGATTTATGCCTCAAATATGTTTGTGTGTGCAAAGGTTGGTGGGATCAAAAAGTCTTGATTTTCCTACCTGCTACAATAAGGAAGCTATTGGGTTGGTGCATAATTATCCGTGGTCTATATTGGTGCGTTTTTCTTTAGTGAAAATTGCCGTTTTGTTTATTTTTATGAAAATAATCTTCTCTATTTAGTTAATAAAAATGCGTGTCGAAAACCATATTCATATGCGTCATATTATGCTTTACCACTTCGAGAAAGGATGGAAGGCAACACAGTCATTTTGCGATCTCAACGAGCTTTTTGGCGAAAGAACAATCAGCGAAAGGCAATATCCGGATGTCATGGTTTGCCCGCTTCAAATCAGGTGATACCAGCTTGGAAGATAAGGCAGGAAGAGGTTGGCCATCAGATTTTAACGATCAGACACTTTTGGCAGCGATTCAAAAGGAAAAGCCTGACAATACGAATGCAGGCTGAAAACTTCGATTTCGACCACTCAACGAAAAGCTCGGAAAAGAAATTTCATATGGGAAGCAGTCCTTAAAGTAGATGGTGAATACGCTCCCGAATAAACAAATTTTTTTTTTCTTTTTTGTTGAATAAATTTTTTTGAAAAAAACCGTGGATAGTTATGCACCAACCCAATATTTCCGCTTTTGCTTAGTGATAAAGGAGGTATGATAACAAAACTCATTATCGGCATTCTATTTAAAGCAAACAGCGCCAACAAGGCCAATTTTTGGCTTGATCCCGAAATCTTTTTTCAATGCATGCTTTGAGCTCTCATCAAAAGCCAAAAATTTTAATTTCACGAACAAAAAAGTCCGAGTCACTCGCAAAACCAGAGAGCAAAAAGTAATAAAAAAATTTAAAGGCTTCTCATTGAACACAACTCAAGTCCTTTTCATTCAATTATGGCGTATTTAAGAACAAGAGAAGAAAGTGGCCTCCTACTCTTTTGCAGCCTATCATTTTCACAACCACAAAAAGGGTTGAAAAAGTATGCATATACACACACCCAAAGAGAATAAGAAAAGTGTCTATGGTGACGGGTCAACCAACTTTTGGTAACTCAACCAGCCAGCAGCGACAGCAAAGAAGCCAACACAGAATGGGTGTGTCTGAAAGACTATGTAAGAAAGAGTGTTACTATACACGTCTCTTTCCATGACTTCTTTTCATCTCTTTCTGTGTGCTTGTAGTCAGCCAGTGTGTATGGCCGTGCTTTTCTCTTTCCTTTTCCACTGGGACCAGTTGTTGTTTTTTTTTCTTGCATGCGTGCGACCAGGCAAGACAGCAAAAAAGCACCAAAGATCAGCTCTTCTACACTTATTTGATTGCTTTCCCCCTAAATTCTTTCTCTTAATTAGTTTTTGCCCCAAGGGTAGGAATAAAAATCTTTTGCTACGTTAGTACCGTGTGTCCCGAAACTTCGGCGTGGAAATCAAAATTTTGATTTTCTCCTCAATACCTAGATTAAAACATTATGTTTTTGGTACCATTTAAAAGCCCTATTTCTCTTCTTTGGATTGGTATGTTGTTTGCTTTTCCCATCAATAAATTTATGTTTTAAAAATGGCCGATCTAATAGCAGGTATCGTGCGTCTTTGGCAAGAGGGCAAAGGAGTCACTGAAATTGCTCCCAATATAAATGTTCCACAATCAGCCTTTTTAAAAGCCATCAAGCGTTTTTGTGTATCGAATCGTAATCAAAAGCGTGTTCTGTGTCACACAAGTCAATTGCTACGTTGAAAGTAGGGCAGTTGGCGGTCGGTTAATTTTGCCCTACTCGGTTAACTAAGATCGGTTCGAAAGGATCGGTTCTGGTTAATTCGCCAAAAATCAATTCAGTTCGGTTAACCGACGGCCCACCTATCCTAGTTGAAAGCTTGGTTGGTGAAAGAATGGGCCGATATTTCACAAGGAACGTTTCAAAAAGCCATTGACAATTTTCCAAAACGACTTTGTAAATGTATTGCAGCTGGAGGTGGACATTTTGAGTGAATGGAACTAAAGTTTATATAATAATCGAAAGAAGAGGAAAAGGGCTTTCAAATGGTGCCAAAAATATAATGTTTTAATTTAGGTGTTGAGGAGAAAATCAATTTTTAATTTCTATTCCAAAATTTCGGGACATACGGTAGGTTGATGAACCGCTTCGCATAGCAATAAGGCGTGAAAAAAAAGGATTCAGTAGCTCAGTCAAGGAATACCATAAATGCATTTGTGTGTTATGGTCGCCTTTTATGAAAGTCATTATTCTAATATTAATATTCCTGATCCATTTTTTGATTGTAGACAAGGTTTCTCTTTTGAGTTTAGCTTTCGAAAAACACTTGCTAAATGAGAAGCTTGACAGTGTAGGTCAGCCGTGACCCAGTCAAACCTGCGTCCAGAAAAATTGTCCTCCGCCTCCGGCCTCCGCCGGAGACTGGAGAAATTGGCCTTCCCTTTGGAGGATTCCTCCGGAGGCCAGCACAGGCCTCGACTAAGCATATATCCTGTTTCACCAAAGTTTAGTGATTCTCGGCTAATCTATACTGATGTGTCATAAGCCTAAGTTGTATACCGCCAAAAATGAGAAATGACGGTTAGGCACTAACAGAGGCTGACCAACAACTCGTAACCTTTCTATTTGGAAACCTGCAAACTCGTAAATTTGCCAACTTCTAAACTAGCTTCTATCGAAATTGACAAAATTGTCGACTTTCCTCACCCTGCCCTAGAAAATGTGCCTAACAATGTTTTCTTTTGTGTGGCTGCAAAGAAAAGACTTCCTTTTTTCTTTTCTTGTTTATCAATTCTCTCTGTTTATTATGTATACTTGAACCAAGAGAACAAACACACAGTTTGGTTTGTATCAGTGAGAAGTGGGTTGGTGTCTTGTTATTGTCCCATATATAGGTAAAAAAATTTAAATCAACTTTGTTTTTTCCATTTTAAAAGGTTTGAACTGTGGACTAGACTCCGTAGGTAGCTATTTAATTTATTTCTGGGACTGTCTGGATGGTACACGGTAAATTACGGGTCGCCAAAATCGGGTCGGACAAAATTTGTCTGGATTTGTCTCGACATACTATTCTCCCATCTTTACAGTTTATTTTCTCATGTTCTTATAATTAACTATCTTCACAGTTAGCCTGTGTTCTACGCTTTTAACTTTTTTTATACAGCCGAAATTTTCTCAACCCTGTTAACGAAGTGGTTGCGTTTCTTTTTGCCTTAATTCCCTGTTGTTTTCGACCCTTCCAAGCATATCTAATACGCTAAAAGTGATTTTTAAAAAAAAGCTATTTTCCACGCTTTTTCGTCGCACAAAGTTGGTTTTTTGGGAAGTCATAAATTTCCATATAGTAAATGGTATTTTCAAACCCCAGGCATACGACTAGGGCTTAGGGTAGGCCAACCTAGGTTAGCCTGAACCACTAAAACTAGGTGTAACGTAGTTAGATAAAAAAAGCAACAGGCTTCAAATTCAATTTTGTAACGGAATGTGAGACTGCAGGCCTTTCCGCACACTGTACACAGGGTAGGCGCTCTTAGGCTGGTTTTCAGCCTCACATTTAGCTATAAAGGCTTCCAAACGATAATTAATCCTGTTGCTCTTTTTGCCGACTTTCTGTGACGAGAAAGTGTGGAAAACAGTTTTTTAAATTATTTTTAGCGTATCAAATGCTTAGAAGGGTCTAAAACAACAGGAGAGACTAAGGTCAAAAAACTCACCCGTCTCTTTGAAAGGGTGATTTTTTTATAGTTAAACATGAGCTGTTGTAACAGACATTTCGGCTTTAACAGTCTCAATTTCAGATCCAAAACTCAAAAGTCGTGCTAAAAGAATGTCAGTTGAGAATGCGGCCGAAGCAATTTTCAAAGTGGAGACCGTCACCACCAAGCCATTTCCAGGCCAAAAGCCAGGCACTAGTGGATTAAGAAAAAAAGTTTCTTTTGACAGCTTTTAAGCAAATTATATAGTTAACTATCATAACCATTCTCAGGTGGTCGAATTTCAACAGCTGGACTACACCGAGAACTTTGTGCAATGCGTGTTAGACGGTGGGTTGGGCAGCGACAAAAGAGGCTCTACTCTTGTGGTGGGTGGTGACGGACGATTCTTGTGTGCTCAGGCAATCAACGTGATTATCAAAGTGGCTGCTGCCAATGGGGTAAGTAATTAACTGTTTTTCTGTTGAAACGTAAATCAAGCACCATAAATTTTAACTCAGTTCTAACATTTCAGCATCTCTAACAACCGCGTAGACGAGATGTCCTTTTGGATTAAAAAAAAATTAACATTTGAATTCAAAATACATTTGTCAATGTGTTTTAAGCTTCAAAATGTCAGTCGAAGTTTTCTAAACTAATCGCATTTTCAGGTGTCCAAACTAATAATTGGACAAGATGGAATACTCAGCACTCCAGCTGTCTCTCGCCTTATTCGCAAAAGAGATGGCGGGCGCTTTATTCATGGCGGCATTATACTAACCGCTAGTCATAACCCTGGAGGCCCTAAGCACGACTTCGGCATCAAATTCAACTGTGACAATGGAGGTCCAGCACCTGATCACGTGAGTTTCTTTTTGCTAAAGAAAAAAGTCCTACATTTTTTGGGAAGAAAATCAAAAGTCGGGACATAGGACACTTCGCGGTCCTGACAGGTCCTGATAACAAGTCCTGATAACAGGTCCTGGCAGGTCTTGTTAATAGGTCCTGGTAATAGGTCCTGACAGTTGGTAAGTAACTAGGTAAACCGCAGCATGTTTTAGTTACTGGAGCTGGGCAAAAAGAGACTTTAAATGCATTTATGTCGAGAGTCTTGCTCGGATTCATCTCGCAGGTATGTGTGTGCGCGCATCTCCAACCCTTCAAGCTTCCTACGCCTCCTACGGGGTCATATTTCAGCTACGAAACTACTATCTACGGGTTGACGGGTACCGACAGGTTCTGGTAACAGGACTTGACAGGTCTTGGTGAGGGTGAGGTTGCACTTAACAGGTCTAGGTAACAGGACTTGAAAGTTGCTTGTGGGGGTGAGGTAAGACTTGACAAGTCCTGGTAACAGGACTTGACATGTGCTGGTGAGGTGAGGTCAAGCAGAACAATTGCTTTAATATGTGGTATGTATTAATATATTAATAATATGGTTAAAAAAGGTTCCTAAAAGAATGAAAATAAAATCGCCGCGAAGTGTCCACCGCGAAGTGTCCATTAAAAAAATCGCCGCGAAGTGTCCTTTTACCTAAAAGTCGGAGCACTTACATGATAAACCACCCACTCGATTCAAGAACACGCCATCCACTAAATTCAAGATTAAGCCACCCATTTGATTTAAGAAAAGAAATTTTAAATTAAATATTTATCTACACAACCCAACTAGGAATAGAAACTTTGTAAAAGGGCACTTTCTGAAATTCAACAACTCGGCCACGAGAACACAGTACTCCATACTTTTTTATGGTGTATAAATGTTAAATAAATACGAATATGTGGGTGGAATTTTTTCGAATCAAGTGAGTAGCGTATTTTGTAATTTAGCCCAAAAGCTTATCATGTGCTTATAAACTTTCATTTGTTGACTTTGTCTCCATTCTCTCGTTATTTTCTTCATTTTCTCGTCATCTTATTAGCTCTCTCGTTCATTCAGTCGTTCACAAAATAATGCCTGGAATAAACAAAAAAGATTTGCGCCCTGCTTTCGTTCAACTTAGACAGCGTGGAAAGAGAATTGGAGATATCGCCAAGTTTTTTAAGGTCGACCGGGACGCGGTCAGTGAAGCAAACAAGAGCTATGAGGAAACGGGCAGCAACAGCAAGGGAGCGGGATGTGGTTGGCCAATGACGTCAAGGTATGAAGATCACGTGTCCGCCGCAGCCATCGCAACCACAGCTGAGCCGTGAACCAAGATTTCAACAAGAAAGATTGCCAGGAAGCTAAGAATTTCTCCGTAAATCCGCATTTTGTTCTAAAACTCGAAGGGAATAAAGATTAAACGGGTCAAAAAAAACGTTAATTAAAAACGGGAGTCGGCCGCTCAATGATTTACGTACACAAATTTTTGAAATTTCAAATTTTTTGTTATACCTTGTACAACTGGGAAATGCTTACGAAAAATTAAAAAGTTGTTTTTAAATATTTTTTGTAGAAAATGATCCATTTCTTCAACTCTTTTTGGTTTCCAGGTGACTGACAAGATCTATAAGCTAACCACAAGCATCAACCAATACAAGATTTGTCGAGAATTAAACGTTGACTTCACTCAAATCGGCAGCACCACAGTCGCCATTGAGTGTGTTGGCAATTTTACTGTCAATGTTATTGATTCTGTCAAAGATTACGTGGAGTATATGGAAGAAATTTTTGACTTCAATAGGGTAAGCTTTTTGGACCAATCAGTTATAAAATCAATCTCTGAAAAAATGTCAGATCAAAAACTATGTGGCTGGGGGAACCATTAAAATCTTGGTGGATAGTATGCATGGAGTGACTGGTCCATATGTTTCCACCATTCTCGTGGACAAACTCAAATTCCCCGCCTCTTCCTGCATGCGAACTGTGCCCAAAACCGACTTTGGTGGAGAGCATCCCGACCCCAACTTGACCTACGCTAAAAGTTTGGTCGATCAACTGGCTAAGGGAGAACATGATTTAGGGGCTGCTTTCGACGGAGATGGCGTTAGTAGTTATGTTTCGTATATGTGTTGGTAAACAAACTATTTTAGGACCGAAACATGATCATCGGCAAAAAAGCCTTCTTCGTCACTCCCAGTGACTCATTGGCTGTGATTGCTGCTAATTTGGAATGCATCCCCTATTTTAAACAACATGGAATTCATGGTAACCCTTTCATCAATAGATAGCTGATACATTGAAACCTCGACAAGCCGACGTCCTTGGAGACCAGCCTTACGGAGTCGGCTTAGCGAGAGTGTTGTCTTGGGTAGGCAGATATCAATATCGGTACCGGCAGTATATCGGTACCACAAGACCGACCAAATGTGGCGATAACCTTTTTGATAACCTTTATTGGTGGGTAGTGGCCTTAGGGTAGCGACTTAGTAAGACTGCTACTTATCGTAGTGTCGGCCTCGCGAGTTTTGGCTACAGCGAAATGGCAATAGTAATTTCAAAAGGCCGAGTGAGACATCCAATGAGATAATCAAGAAATAAAGAAATCAACTCAGACAGTAGTAAAGGATCTCTAAAATTATAAAAAGGTCAGAAACTTTTGGTGAATTCGTAGTGGTTAACCACAGCAAGTATAAAAATGCTTGATATTCGCTGAGGGAAAGAAAAATTTGGAGATTTTGGAAACATTTGCGTATTTTTAATGTGCATAAAGCTCACAATTAATCACGACAACTACAGCGTCACCTGAAAACATTTCAGGTTACGCTCGTTCAATGCCCACCGCTTGTGCAGTTGACAGAGTGGCAAAAGCCAACGGGAAGCCTTGTTTCGAAGTGCCCACTGGCTGGAAATACTTTGGCAACTTGATGGATGCCGGGATGCTATCATTGTGCGGAGAAGAGTCATTTGGCACTGGTTCAGACCACATTCGGTGAGTATTCCAATACCTTGCAATAGAAGCAAAAAACCAAAAAATTCAATCAATTAAAAAATGTTAAATAAACCACCCAACTGCAGTGAGAAAGACGGCATCTGGGCATTCCTGGCTTGGCTTCAGATATTGGCAGACAAACAAAAGACAGTAGAACAGATCGTAACGGAGCACTGGAAGAAGTACGGCAGAAATGTGTTCACCAGGTGAGCCATCCAAAATATCTGCTGACTGTCATTGTTACCGCTGTTCGTCTAATCATTGCATGTCTAGGTACGACTACGAGAATGTGGATGCTAGTGGAGCGAATTTAATGATGACCTACCTAGAACCCCAAATTCCCGGCTATATAGGCATGACTTTGAAGGCCAACCAGCAAGAGTTTCTTGTCGTCAACGCAGATAACTATGAGTATGTAGATCCAGTAGACCAGTCGGTGGCTAAAAACCAGGTATTAAATTAGTACTTAACAGCATTGACCAATTTCACAAAGTACAGCAACAACAAAACTTTGGATGTGAAAAAACCGAAATTAGAAATACAAATGAGCTACCTGTAAATTTAGGGTGTACGAATCATTTTCAAAAACGGCAGCCGAGTAATCTTCCGCCTCAGTGGAACCGGATCAGCCGGTGCAACCATTCGTCTCTATGCGGAATCAGTTATTGAGGCTTCAGATACCAATCGATTGCTCCAAGATGCCCAAGTAAGCCAGAAAACGCTCAATTTTTAAGCTATGAAAGGATTGAAAAATTTTACTGACTCAAATACTTCAGACTCTTTTGAAACCCCTGGTATTGGTTGCTCTGAATATCTGCAAATTGGAACAATTCACTGGACGAACTCAGCCAACTGTCATCACTTGAGCCAGACGGCTGGAAATACCTAAAAATGAGAAAATTTTACAATAGATTTCTATATTAATCAAATAATTATACGTTTCGAATAACAAGTCATAGAACAGATGCTATAAGCTAAAAGTGCCATTTTGTTGAATTTCTTAATTAAGTTAAGAGGACTGCCAATCAGAAAGTAATGCAAAGCGAGACAGACCACAAAGGAGATAATTTAAAAAAATATCGAAACAAAACCAGATAGAATAAGAAGCGAATCAGATACAAAAATGTGAAAATCAGATACAGGAAAAAATTTAAGCGGATTTTGCCAGCACCCAAATTTTTTAATTACGAGCAAACTACGAGCCAAACTTTTTAGAGTATAAACACTTGCGCATCGAACATTTGCGAAATTCAGAACGTTATGACCAAAAAACTATGGTGGTCAAAAACGATAAAACGCTGACTAGGGTTGGTCTCCTGCATCCCTCCCACGACCAACAAAATGCCCAAAATCCCTCGCATACAAAACTTTTTTTTGCTAATGCTCTTCATGCCCGTTATTTCACGGGAGGGAGGCCAAGCCTGGTTTTTACCACCGTGCACAAAACAGAGTTCAAGGCATTTATGGTAATAGGTATACAGACTCTTGACAAGTCGGCATTCGGTGCCTGGTTCTTTTGGATGCCCGGTCATCGAGGGTTAACTATAATTGGACCACAAAAAGCTTATTTGAAAAACCATGTTTCTTGAAAACGACGGAAATCGTCCAAATTTGAATACGCACGGAACGTCTCTTTCCTAGGTTGTGAATTTTTTTGGAAAATTTTTGGAAACAACACGGCCGATTATATACCTAGACAAAAGAAAAGTGCTGCACGTGCATTCAAATGTGGGTAATTTCCATTGCCTTTTAACAAATGTAATCCTTTAAAGGAGTGTGCTGATGACCGTCAGTGGCATGATGTATCGTTTAAACGTGCGGGCATCAGCCTTTTAAACCTAATTTAAGCGGATTTTTTTTTAGATTAAAATTAACAAATAATGCGCTATTTATGGTCCAAGCCCAGAAATTGAAAAAGTTGATATGCCACACGAAAAAGATTGCCAAATTTTCAAAGAACCTCCTCCTATATTTTCGCCAAACGCATTACGCGAAATTTTTATTGCAGTTTTTAGACACCTTGTACTCAAAATGATCAGCTGAATGTCGAACATTTTGGTACCAAAAGCTCTTAAAATTCTTTTAAAAAGTTTAGTATTTAGGCCACTTTACGTTTGTTTCGTAAGTTTTGCCTAAAAAAGTTACGAAACAAACATAAAATGACCTAAATTCCACTTTTTAAAGGAATCTTTAATCTTAAAGATTAGATTAGAATTAATTATTAGTGAGATTAGAGTTCTTGCTACCAAAATGTTCGACACATTCAGCTGATCATCTTGAGTGCAAGATGTCTAAAAGCTGGAATAGAAATTACGCGTAATGTGTTTAGCGGAAGTATAGGAGGAGGCTGAGATAAACTTTCAACCTTTATATATTGTAGGAAAAAACTGATGTTCACGAGTTCAAACGATATGTTATGCCAGTTACGGTCATGACTCATGAGAACGCTCCTTTAAGAAGGTTCGTGCACTTGTATTTGCAAAAACCCTTTTATTCAAAGCTCTGCGCATAACGGAATACGCAAGTGTTCATAAATCAATTTTTTTGATACCGAGCAAGACTGGGCCAAATGCAAATTGGGCCATGTTTTGCTTAATTCTACCACCCATTGACCTGCAATCTATCAACATAGAGCAACAATGTAACAACAAGTGGACTCTAACAAAATAGATACAAAGCCATGATAGAGCCATGCGCTATTTATGGTGTATCGAATCGTTGTTTTATACTGGCACAATTTGCATTGCCGCAATTTAAATCGGCCTAATTTGAAATGGCACAATCGATCGCTACCCGCAAGATTGCTCGCGAGCCAAAATGACAACCAGTGTTTTAATTCTAACCTCTAACACCTACACCTACTACCGTATGTCCTCTAGTAGGGTAAACCCCTAAATTCAAAAAAAAAAAAAAGTTTGTGACATTCTTTTTGACCTTTATTTTTTTGGTGATTCTTGAGCGTATTATGCACCAAAATTTAGCCGATCATATAGCCATCCTCATACTCCTGTGAGTCACGAGTCAGTGACTCGCGTATATGTAACACGACTGGCAAGTCATGTTACACGGGAGTCTGAAGAGGGCTTATGAAAAAGGTGTGAAAATTGTTTTATTTTTCCTTTGGCCGTGATTTTTCTTGGCTTTTGACTTTCTGACTTTGCATCGACATGTAAACTCAAACAAGATAGTGTGAATATCCGTGTCTTGGCAGTTACTGCTCAACTGTTGTGATTCTTTATTAATTTTGCATCGCAATATTATTCCAATAAAATTTCTTTAAGAACTTGCACCAATACATTTAAAATATATCAGGATTAGACACAAGTTCATAGGTCTTCTTATTTTACTTTCGACCCAGTTCTTCTCTCCACTTCAATTTTTAGCTAATTATTCCTTCGCATATTCCTAAAGCTATTGGGCCAATTAAAACTCTACTTTTAGAAAGCGGAAAGAAGAAATTTAAAGGAATCTCATAAAGGAAATCTCAAACGCTGAAAATGATTGGTCACACAGGCTTACTTGAATAGTAAGTTGGTCAGTAGATGCGAATGTATAATTATTGTGTCATTATTTTTAGTCATCCGTGTCCTCTTGGAGCTCTTTGCTCGAGAGCATATTGTCCTTTTATGCATGAATCTGGTTTGATTTTGTTTTGTTCAAGCGCGAATAAGATCATGCTAAAAAGTCATAGTTTAGTATCGCGGGATCAGCAGTCATCGCAGTCACCATCTTCGAATAATCTTGTCATCAGTCAGGAAGATAACAATTTCCAAGGAGGAGGTGGAGTCAACATTTAAGAGTAAGATTTATGAAACCTTTTTAGGCTATGTGGGCTACGTAGGCACAGACAGAGGCTACAATGGTAGTTCGATGCCAACGACAAGTTATCATCAGCCGATGTATGTACAGGAACCTGGAGCTGCAGCTTCTTCGTACAGTCAGCAGATTAACTATCAGCAGATGATTGGGCAATATGGACAATGGCAACCTACTAATCAATATCGTGCTTACCATCAGCCTATGGATCAGCTTTACGGTCACTCTGCTCTACAGGTTTCCTTCCCACTTCCTTTGATTAAATTTTTTCTTTAACGTATTAACTTTAGCCGCAAGTATCACTTTATGCGCCAGAAGATCCTGTTACATTCTCTTCTGCTAGTTCTGGCGTTCCCCTCGCCGTCGACAATTCCGTCTATAGGCAAACAACAATACCAGGTGACTCTGGACTGAGATCGTATTCTTCAATGCATCGTCAAAGGCCTCAGTCTAATGTCGTGCCGTCTTCATCAAATGTTCTCGATGTGCCAAAAGAAAAGGAAGCCGTTGTAAAGGAGAGATTTTTGCCTCGTGTTCGTGAGAAGTTCTCTCCGTTGGCTGATGCTGTCGCTATCAACCCTAAAAAAATTCAAGGCAACATAGCTAAGAAAAAGAAGGTTGAAACAATTAATTTTGAAAAGCGGAATGCCGTCAGATCGAACAAACGAAAAATTGCTGAGCAGGTTCAACAGTACCAAAAAAATATTAATAACCACGCATCTGATTTCGACAAAGATGAACAGGCGGAGAAGCACGTTATTGATGATATCCTTAGCACTGCCAGCCATGTGTGCTTGCCTTTGTCCACCGAACCAGTGTCAAAAAAAAAACCTCTTCTCAACAGGTTGGTTAAACTTTTCTCTATTTTTATTGAAAGGCAATTTAACGATAAATGCGTATTTCTTTTCTTCATGATCTATGCTTATTTTAGCCACTCCGTTAAGGCAATGAAGAAACCGGTGAATTTGAGAAAGTCAACTTCGAACGAACTGCCGCTTGTAAAGGCTACCGTTCCATTAAAAGAAGTCATTCCTAAACAAATTTCGATCAAAGACACTAGTCAGTTGGAAAAAAACAGGGAGGTCGTTTTTGAGACAAAGGCTGCGCCTGCCAGCGCTCTTGCACTTCGGACCAAACATCAAAGGGAAACTCTGCGGCACATTGAGAGTGGTGGTCCGGAAAGGTGGGTGATTTTTGTTTTAGTTATTTAGTTCTGTGTACAGTCGGTGCAGTAACACCCTCGTTGTATTGGCGTTTACTGCCGACTCCTAATGGTGTCAATATGTCGCGACTCAATTTTAATTTTAACAAACTACTTTTTTAGTTCAGTAGAATTCGTGCCATTACCAGCCGGTACAACCGTCGACCTGACGGATAATGCTGAGATGCGAGGAAACTCTCAAATTAATAACAAAGCACAGATTGAAGTTTCCAAGGCGGTAGTGAACGCGGCTAAAATCAAAGGGAAACCAGATGTGCTCAATGCAAACATCAAAGCAATCACGAAAATTGACGAAGAGATTGAGAAGTTGGGGAGAGATTTGCTCTCTAAAGAAACAAAAAAAATTCCTGTGTGCAAAGTAAGTGGTTTTCGGTTCTTATTGGTTTAAACAGGTGATATTTCAGCAGGAAAAGTCTGCTCGTGATGCCGCCAAAAAATGGAATATTGCTGATGCGAAGCCAAAGAATTTGCCTGTACCTTCTTCAGGAGCTCTGCACAATCCAAATTTTGATATCAACTCGCTATTCGACGATGACGAGATTGTAGAGTCTTCAAAAATCTGTAAGGTACGGTATAGCTTTACAAATTGTTTACAGTGCAATTACGCAATCGTGTTTCTATATAGTGACACCTTATATATATATATATATATATATTTATATTGATGATTTGTGCCGTTCCTGAGGGGTGTCATTGTATTGAAACTCGTCTAATAAATATACTTGACATGTAATAGCAGACGACACTCCTGTCGTTTAGGGAAGCAGTGCGGATGCTGGAAAATTTCAAGACTCTTCGGGCAAAAATTCTGTTGCTAGTGATGCTGTTTCAAAGCCTTTGAAATCACATTCATTAATTGGTGTTCCGAAGCAAATTCCGTCAGCTGCCGAGCAAATGAGGAAGCGTTTTTCTTCTTCTGCGTCTTCGTCAAACGTTGTGGGTTTAATATCGGAAAATTTTTGGCCAAAGGTTTTTTAGTTGTGTGAACAAATTTAGGGGTCGAACCCGGTCAATATGTACAAAATGTTTAATAAGGGAGGCCCACGGACGGCAAGGCCTGGGGTGTGTTTTTCGACTTAGGGAAGATTGTAAAAACGCCTTACCTTTTCGTATTTAGTCGTCTGTTAATCCTGGTAAGGCTCTTGCTCCATTAGATCCGCACAACAGGAAGCTCTCTTACGGTAGGTTTTATTGCCCCCGCTCTTTTCTGCGGTTTTACTACATTTATATTCAGCTGTGAGGTTTAAGTACCTCCAAAAATTGCGTGACGAAATTCTTAGCGCGGTAGGTTGTAGTGAGGATGAGGCCGTAGATAAGGTAGTTTTCTCTTCTTAACTTTCATGGCTAAAGTGTTTTAGGCCATTCATCAAGAAAAAGATATTTTGGACAGAGTTTCATCTAAAATTGGATATGGTGGAGCGATAGCAACAGCAATAAAGCAAATTCGCGAAAGTTTAAATGGCCCAGCGGTGCCGACGAATGGTATGTCGCCAAGTAAATAAGCAAGAAAATAATTTCAGTAAAAATCTCTTTGTTCTCCAGTAAGAATCTCTTTGTCCTATTTTCTCTATGCTCTATGGGAACTTTGGCTTAAAATTTTCCCCCAATCCTTTCGGTTTACCGTTTTTAATTTTTGTGAGTGCTGCACATCTGTTCCCAATTGGCCGCATAACTTTCCCCCTATTGACCTGCTACTAAATCGGCGCTCAGTGCTCGTCAAAAGTAAAGGAATCTGCAGCTTTTGTGGCCAAATTTCCCTTTGTATGGCTTTTTAGAAAAAGACTTCATAACTTTCCGTTCCTTTACACTATGTTTCCAATGAGAGGAGAAAGAGGAAGTGGAGGAGAAAGAGAAAGAGAGGGGGTGTCTCCAATATAAATGATAAAGTGAAAGTGAAAGAGGCGGAGAAAGAGAAGAGTGTTTCCAATAGAAAGAATTCTTGCAGGGATTTTTCAGAAGATTATTTTTATAACTTTTGTTTTTTCAATGTGATTTGCTTTTTCCAGCGGTAACGTACTAACAAGGCAATTAAAGCAAATAGCGTGTACATAATAAATGCAAAAACACTCAGGTTTAACATGTTTGAGCAAACAAAAGATCAAAATTTTTGCAAGAATTCTTTCAAGATTTCAAATCGATTTGAAAGGCAAAAGAGAAAGAGAAAGAGAAAATCTTTTGTTGGAAACACCCGGAAGAGAAAGAATTCTTCGAGGAATTCTTTCCCATTGGAAACACAAAATTCTTTTTCTTTCTCCTCTCATTGGAAACGTAGTGTTACCCAGTGGACCGAAGAATTTGGCGGCTGCACAGTTCTGTTGTGTTTTTTTTTTGAATTTTTGGAGCCTCTTCCCCGGTTTTCACACTCTCTCTCTCTCATTTTTATTATGACTATATCTTAAGGTTAAAGTTCCTATAAAAAAAACTAGTGTGGTGTTCAGAGCGCCACATGGTATAGTAGCTGCTCATTTAGCTTTATTTTCTATTTTATTCAATGTTTTTGTTCAGAAGGAATTTCTCATAATGATGTCCTTGCTGGTCGACATGTTAAGAACATTTCTATGGCTGTAAAGAGGAGCAAAAGAGACGATAAATCGCATATAGGAGAAGCCAATTTTTACTTGGCTCTTCAGGATCGATATCTTATGTCCAAAGAACAATTGGTGAGTGCAATCACTGCTACTTAGAAAAGTCAATATGAATTGCGTGGTCCCAAAAAAATGTAATTAGAGTTATATGGCCTTATATAGCCTTTCTTCTCTTCGGCCGACCAACAGCTCGTAACTTTTCAGTTCAAAAATTTGCAAATTTATGAATCTGCGAGCGCATAAATTTATTGTTATTCTTGAAAATAAATATTTCTGTATTAAAAATCGTTGATGGGTTTCTTAGCTCTTAATTTTCTAAATTATGGGCCCATCAAGAATTATACAGAAATGACTATTTGCAGGAGTGCCACAAAAATTACAAATTCGCAAATTCTTTATTTAAAAACTCACGAGTTAAGTTGGTCAGCCCTTCTGTTCTACAGGCAGTCTTAATTTTGACATTTATATAAATTACCATAACTTTTTGTTTAGACCTTTTTTGCAAGTGTTTGTTTGCATCCCACTCAATTTTCCACTTTTTTTTGATATACAGTGTCAAAAATATGTTTGTCCCTTGTTCCTTGCTGAGGTTTGCGCCTTATGCATTTATAATGTGAACATGGGTTATAAACTAGACTTTGCGGAAGCCAAGTTGTATTCGTTTTTTGACGCTATGCACCATAATAATTTTTGCGTCTAGTTAGCTTATTTGCTCTAAGGCTGGTCTCCACCATTTAATTCAAAGAAATTGTTTATGGCAAAGAAAAGAAAACTAAACTACAGTGGCGGACAATTACTTAAGGATACTAACAAAAATTTAAAAAAACTGAATTTTCCAGAAAACTTTGCGGCTGTACAACATTTGGTAAGGCGCATTTTGGTAAATGCGACATTTGGTAAGAACATGACAGGCCCTACCCCCTTGATTCAAAATTGTGTTCTTGGCATTCTGTTTTCTTCCCATTTTTCCCAGATATCTCGCAGGCAATTTACCAACCAAATTTTAGCTTATTTTCTCAGCTACAATTTGGGTGGTAAATCGCCTGAGAGCCATCTGCAAAAAATGGGGAGAAAACAGAATGCCAAGAACAGGATTTTGAATCAAAGGGGGTAGGGCCTGTCCTGTTCTTACCAAATGTCGTATTTGCCAAGATGCGCATTACCAAATGTTGTACAGCCAACTTTGCATGAACAGAAAAAAGCAAATATACCATTCAAAAGCTTGTTCAATCCGCTATTAAATAGCGCTTACTGATTATGCATAATAAAAGACATACAAAAAATACAAAGGTGAAGCTCTAAAAGTTCAAAAAAGCCTGAAAAATCTAACGTTGCCATAGCTTATCCTCAACATATGGCAATAAGAAAATTATCAACGCAGATATGCTGATTCATAATACTTTCTACGCGATGAATGGGCCCAACACCTTTGATAGACATAACACCCCACACCATGATTGAACATCTCCTCCTCTGACAGTTGGCTTTGTGCACTTTGGATTAATTTTATCGCTTAAAAGTTGTCGAGCATATGTTTTACCATCAAAATCGAACCGATTAAACTGTGAACCGTCCATGAAAAGCACTTTTGACCACTAAAATAACGATGATAAGGCAAGCAGCTACTCAACTAATAGACTAACCTGCTCGATAGTCCAGTTAAGATGTACCTTGGAAGACCTCTTTTTTCAGTTTTTCTTACTTATGAATGGCTTCTTTTTTGTAACGCGATCCAGAAAAACAATTTGATTAAGACGATGTTGTACTGTTCTTGTACTGATAGGTTCCTTCAGTTGATTAAAAGCAGTCAACAGTAGTTTTATGGCGATCACTCTGAAACACTTGTTATCTGTATACATAAAAACAACACACAAGTCAAAGTAAAATACCTCCAAAATACGATGCATTACACCATCCGTTCTTTCCGTTTTCTTCCGGTGGTGGATACGTTTTGTTATAATATACGCCTACGTCCGGTCCCGAGAGAGTATGTGTAGAGAGGTTTAACTGCACCATGGGTAGAACTGTTTAAACTGTCTTTCAATTGGGATGTGTTATCTGATTAAAGAAGAAGTAGTGATGGTTTGAAGGGTTTATAATTTCTGAAAATAAATTGAATTTGTCAACCATTAAATTTTTAACAAATTTGACATCAGTCAACCGTCGCTTTAATAGCCGCCATAAAAAAAGGCCGTCCAATAGAGGTTTGTCTTTATTAAAGGTGAAATATTTGAGTTGTTTAAAAAGGACTGGCAAATTCAGAATTCTTACAATTTTTTTGCCTTAGAGACATCAATATCAAAATGAAGATAAAAAAATGCTTGGACCCAGTGGTGGATCCAAATTTTTAGAAGGTAGTTAAATCAGGGGTTTATTGTACCGCCATTTTATTTTGCTTTTCATGTTAAACATTTTCTTACCACTCATCTGTATAATTTGCTCAATCTTAATTTTCAGTACGAAAATGGTTATCCAATTTGGGTGGACGATTCTACAAAAAGACTAGTTGCTATTAAGTCTTCTGGCGATTGTGCGAGAAGAGAGCGTTATGTTGCAGATGAGAGTAACGATTATTTCGGAAGTCTTATGTTTGCAGCAATTGATTTTATTGGTTTAGACTTGAAAAGAATTTGCTCTCGATGCGGGTTTGAATACCGCTTAACAAAGGATGCAAAATATGCTGCGGAAGCCGAATGCGTGTACCATTGGGGGAAGGCTTGGAAGAAGAGGATAAATGGCGCTGTTGATACTCGTTATAATTGGTACGATATTTGATTAATAAGTTTAATTATAAAGTTATGAATACCTCGGACTTTTTTTAAGTTTGAGATAATGGATTATATTTTTTAGCTGCGATCAAGATTTGACTATTAAAGGCTGCACCGTCGGGTATTTTTTTTTTCGTAATAAAACATACTTTTAACTTGCTTTACGTTTTAGAGATTGCCACATAACTGACACTATTCGTCAATCCACTCTCCATCAATATGTTGAAACCCCGAAGCCAGTCGGTGCAGGTGATCCTCGTTCAAACAAAGTTTATGCCATGGATTGTGAAATGGTGGGTTTTTATAAAAGATTCTTTTTTGCCATGTTAAATTTGGGTATCGGCATTTTACTTCATTTAGACATTTAGTCTTGTCTTTAGTTCAAACATGGTTTTTAAATTATGGGGATGAAGTTGATGTAAATTAGAACTGGGTATGAGTCACCTGTTGTGGGTAAATTGTGGGTCGTCAAGATTGCGCAAGACATAGTTTGGGTGAGATTAAATTTTAAATAAGTATTTCCGATAAACTTTTTTTCTCATTCTTCCCGATTTTTCTGACTCTTTACGGCCAAAGAATTTTGCCGGGATCCTCGGAGCAGTGAAAAGACAAAACATATATGTCGAAAAATTATGAATTTGAAACTCGATCTGGCCTGATTTTGTTCGCCCCAATTTTGACGAATTGCAATTTACTAGTACTGGGTCAGTCATAAAAGTCACTGTTTTTAAATCTTAGGTGTACGGTGTCTGGGGAAGCCAGATTGCTAGGATCTCAGTTGTGGATTTACTCGATGAATTGGTCTTAGATGAATTTGTGCGGCCCGAAGTTAATAACCCGGTTGTTGACTGTAATACTCGATTTTCTGGCCTGACCAAAGAGCAAATCGAAAACGCAAAGTATGATCTCCGCGGGGTGAGATTCTGTGAATTCGTTTTGTGAGCTACAAGTCCCCTTCTTTAGGTCCAAGAACTTCTTTTTCAACTTGTAAATGCTGAAACTATTTTAATTGGACATTCTTTGGAATCAGATCTCAAAGCACTTAGAATCGTGCACACTAAGGTTTTTTAAGCTTATGTTGATGGTTATTATGCTGAGCTTGTTTACAGGTTGTTGATACAAGTGTAGTATTTCCTCATCGCTTGGGACCGCCAAAAAAACGAGCTTTGAAAACCTTGACGAGCGAGTTTTTGCAGAAAATTATACAAGAGGAAGGTAAAATGGTTTTATATTAAATAGTCACATACTTTTTAATTCCTTTTGATCTAGTTTTTTGGTTTTAGAAAGCGGCCACGATTCAAAGGAAGATGCTAGTGCCTGTATGAAACTAATGTATCACAAAGTCAAGACGGACGGAGCGGCATAAGAAATCTTGGGTCTGGGATTCTGAAGTTCTATTTTCTTAACGTAGTTTAGTTTTCGTTGTGATCTGAACTGTCTGAACTGTTCTGTTGGTTATTCGTTTCATCACTGCCGTGATGCATATTCAGGCTTAATATTTGCAAACTTATTGAGACCGCTGTGATATCATTTACTTTCAAGTAGAAAATAAATGTTCGGTTGAAATAGAAAATAGAGACCCTAAATTAGACTACATTGTGGACGAATGCAAGAAGCATCTTGCTCTAAAGGAGAATGTGAAACAACTCCAGAAACAGTTTAATCATATGTCTACAAACGTTATCACTCCCTATAGACCTGCTCGAATTTCGCCCTCATAACAACGATGACTGATAAATAGATATGGTTTGGGTACGAAATTAGAGGTATAAGCACTAAAAAGTTATAAAACGGATAATTAATTGTATGGGCTGGCCCGATTTTGTCCGACCCAATTTTGGCGACCCGCAATTTACCTTGTGCCCTCCTGTCATCCCTAGCGCACTAAATTTTTTAATAATAATATTAGCCTTATATGCAGAGATAACTTTGGGGTACACATCACAGTGTTGGTTAGCTTGCACATCGGACCACTTTAACCCGATTGACCTAGGTCGGCACTAACAGCTTCGCAAATTTCTTGTTACGAAGTAAAAACTTATACGATGAACCTAGCTTGGCCACAAACTTTTGAACAAGGGAACTATGAATTATTTAACAAGTATTAAGAAAGTTACCTGTTATATTCTTGGTAGTCAAAAGCCTAACATGTAAACAATGAGTGGTGAGGGAGAGCACACATTGTTACTAATCAAATGTCAGAGGTTAATTGTATCAGAGCTTACCATTGTGAAGATATGTCACCCACATCCTCATCTTCCTTGATTGTGATCTTAGGCGTTTTTGGCCTCATGTTGTCCTCAGCCGACTTTTTTGCTATCTTGTATGTGGTTTTCAGACAATTTTTTGGACAGCTGATCGATCTGCGTCCTCGCTTGGGAACCGACATTCCTAGCGGGTGTGGTATACCGTTTTTCTTCAAATGATGGGTAGGGGGACCCAATTCAAAATCGTGTTCTTTGCATTGTCTCTCTGGCCTACTTTTTGCAAATACGTCTCAGACAAGTTACCACTCAAATTGTAGCTTATTGTCTTAGCTACAATTTGGGTGGTAACTTGTCCAAAACTCGTCTACAAAAAATGGGTGAAAACACAATGCCAAGAACAAGATTTCAAGATCTCAAACTTCTGCTCTCAACCATTCGGACTCAAATATTGCACTTTTGTTTCCGATTTTTTGTCATGTACAAACCTTTTTTTGAATTCGCGCCTCATTTCGAAATTTTTAGTTCTTTGGCAATTTATTTTGTCATTTTTTGATTTATGAAGTATTTCGCTTATTTTTTTTATTTTTTGCGGATTATCTTTTAAAATCTTCGGTCACTAACACGGTTGAAACCAACAAAATGGATCAATTTTGTCGGGTTTGCCAGAAGCGAAACGCCACAAAATTTATCGGTTTATATCCATTTTATTGGCTTTGGCCACCATAGTCACCAACAAAAAGCACCTTTACAATATTATCTCATTTCAACATTCGTTCATTTTGTCAATTTTCTGAGTGTACTTGTGTTGCTGTTTTGTTTATTCACTTTCCAACGTTCTTTGATATCTCTGCTCTTCTAAATTGTGTGTATACTTGTTTTATTCCTTTGTTTTATTTTATGTGATTATTTATTTCCAGATCTATATGCTTGAATGTCGCTGAACGAACCGATGGTGCACTTTTTGGGCGGGGCTATTGGTAAATTTTTTTTGTCGTGCTACCGTTAACATTAATTAAGCCAATTTTATTTCTTTGGGTGGAACAGCAGGAACAGCGGTGACATGTCCACTGGAAGTTATCAAAACACGTCTTCAGAGCTCAAGGTGCAGAACTAGACTTGGTGCAGGAAAATTTATCATGGATATATGCAGGACGGAGGGTGTTCGCTCGCTTTATAAGGGTTTGATTCCCAATCTTATTGGTGTGACGCCATCAAAGTAAGTGACTTTCAGCTTTGGTCTTGTAGAGATTATTTTAATATCTATTTTAGAGCTGTCTATTTTCTTACGTACTCTCAGAGCAAGTACTTGTGGAATAATTCAGGTGTTCTTGTACCAGATTCTTGTGCTGTACATATGACATCGGCTGCATTGGGAGGTAAGCAGCATATTTTTTGGATTATTAATTACGTTGTAGTGCTGACTTTCGTGGTGAATTTTTCTCTCTTAGGTTTTCTAACTGCTACCATTATCAATCCAGGTGATTTTTCAATTTTTATGTACTTTTTGACCTGTATTTATTTTAGTTTGGCTGGTAAAAACTCGTTTGCAACTTCATCAGGGACATCTTGGCCTTTTTCCATGCATAAAGCGGATATACGGAAATGAAGGCATCAAGGGATTTTACAAGGTTTTGAATGAATTATTCGCTGTATATAACATACTCATATACCGCACTGATGTCGTTAGCTTATTACCGATTTAAGATACTTTAAAATTATTTATGCCGCTAGCCTCTATATTTCAGTTGCTGTCAACTGAAGGTTATCGTTTAAAATATTTTTTTTTGATAAAGCAACTCTACTTTATTTTACAAAAGCGTTGGAACAGCAAAACTTTTAACGGAAGGCTATATGTGAATTAAACTTGATTATCTTAGCAATTCTCCAAAGCCGAGCATTGAGCTTTAAATTTTCGCTTGTGGTGGCCTTACAAAATACAAAATCACTAGCTCGCGCTCGCGGCCACGACGCTTGATGCAACGATAACGCTAAAATCACGGTTCTTTTAACTCTTTTCCCTTCTCTATCTCCTATTTCTTCCAAATAATCTTTCAGTACCTTATTCTCTTCAACCTTTAGTTGTTTTTGGTGCAATCTCATATAATTGAATCTATCCTGCTCAGCTTTTTACATACAAATCAACTAAATATTGCTGGCGCATTAATCTCAATGACTTGAAATCAATTAACCCTTGTGGTTGTTTATCCCAAACAAATTTTTCAAATGGCTTAATTGCTCCAGTCATCTGGGCTGGTATTTATAAAGATCAGCATTAGTACTAGCATTAGCTGTAGCTAGTGCCAGCACGATTATAATTACAAGCCCTGATTCTCATTTTTTTTATTAAAGCTTTTGTTGGACGATTTGCAGTCAAATATTTATGGTAGTCATTGAAGGTGACCTCTCTACTATTCTTATCTTTCATTTCGGCATATGAACCTCCTTTCGCACTTGGGATAAGTAGGGGGTGTATAATACATGTGTGTAGGTATATAAAATACAAAATTATTCGTCATGGCATATAATCAATGTCGCAATATCACCTGCTTTTAGGGGCGAACGCCCCTGTTTCGATACTTTCGCTTTTTTTTTGTTAAGACAAACATGTGGACCAAAAATGTTTTTTTTGTTATGGCCAGCCTGGTTATACGCCATGGCGGATAATTTTGTATATTTAAGCTTTTCATGACAATTTCAAGTACAAAGTTTGGCTTGTTTTTTGGGCTTGAACTGGAATTTAACTTATATGGTTTTAGGGTGTGACAGCTTCTTATGTTGGCATCTCGGAAACAATTATCCAATTTGTCGTCTATGAGTATTTGAGAGCAAAGCTGGATCAAGCAGAGACGCCCATGGACGAGGATACTAAATTTTATAAATTTATGGTTATAGGAGGGATAGCGAAGTTCTGCGCGTGTCTCACCACTTATCCACATGGTTGGTTTAGTCTTTTCCTTTAAAGCTGTTTTTTAGCTGTTTCGCTGTTTTAGAAGTCGTTAGGACGCGTCTCCGCGAAGAAGGCTCCCAGGCTAAAGGATTTTGGAAGACATTGCGGCAAGTGTGGCGTGAAGGAAGGTTTAGTTCATGCTATCGGGGAGTTTCAGTTCAGGTGACTAAGACTACTTTCTAAAAGCCTGTGATCAAATTTTCGACGCTACTGAGTTGTGTCCACCCTTTTCCATACCAGATAGAGACGAATCCTATGGGTTCGTACTTTCATAAAGTAACTTACTTTCTGTTGAATTAGTGTACATAATATTGTAGTCCCTGGACCCCTAGTAAAAAACGAATTAGCAATTAGAATCTAGCAAGTGGTATTCTAAATTCTAATTTCTAGAAAGATTATTGGTAGTAAATAGTACATACTAAATTCTACTTCTAAAGTAGTGACTAAATATTTAGAATTTTGGTAGTAAATATAATAAGTCACAAAAAATTTAAATTTACTTTATTTAGTGTCTACTTTTCGTAGTAAACACCAATGCTAAATACCACTTTTGGTAGTAAATAGACACACTAAATGCCCTTTTTTCCTAATAAAAAAGTGGGGCGGTGGGGGCAATCTAAATTTATTTAGACTTAACTTTGGACGGATTTTTCACATTTTTTTTTCTAGAGTTGGTACATTTTATGGCACTTGTTTAGTTGGGGGACCCCCTTAAATGTATCTACTTTATTTTCAGTTTTTTGTTTCCACATTCGCATGTACGTCGAGAGTGCAAAACACCAAGGCTCTTAAGCCAACGAATAAACTCTTCATCTGGCAGAAAAAGCTTGCCATACAACTTTTCCAGGTTGAAACTCATCAGCTCGTCCATTTTCAATCACTGCAAATATAACAAAAATTTTAAGGGGACCCCCCAACTAAACAAGCTTCCACTTTATATTTACATCTCTATACTAATTTTCAACACTCTTTCACGCTATTCATGTAGTTTTTGCATCTTGGTTCAAAATTTTTATGAAAAACACTTGTTTTCGAAACATGTCATTTTCGAACAGTTTCTTATATGTCATTAATGACATAATTGGTTTTTTGTACTTTCTTGTCCCTTTTTGTCATCTCTGTGTTAAGCGTTTCACTATTACTATTAGTTTTAGACTTGCTAAGAAATCATCTACTTTCGTATTATTTTAAAAAGCCGTTTCGCTCCGGATGTGTCAGCAAAATTGTCTGATTTGGTGGCAGATTCGTTTACGTTTTTTTTTCCGGGAAGAATAAACTAAATGGTTAATTCATTGACAATAAGGGGTTATGGAGATCGTTTGGTGTAAGCAAGTAATATATTTGGATCGCCGAATTGCGAATCTAAATTCTAATTTGATATTTACTACCACAAAAAAATTAAATTTTGGCGTGCTAAATTCTAAATAACAAGTTACTACCAAAAAGTGGAATCTAAATAATTAGAATTTAGGTTTAGGTATTTACTACCGAATTGCCACATTTATTTAGTGACTAAATATTTAGTCACTGATTCGGTATTTACTAAGGGTCCTGATCATGATTTCTTACATAGGGTGGCAAAAAGAAGAGATGGAAATTTTTGTTATGCTATTTTTATGTGCTCCTTCCTGTTTCCCCGATTGTTTTTAGGATCATGATGAAAATGTCAGTCGTTCAATAGGAAGAAAAACTCAAAGCATATTTCGTTTCGCCAACAAAAGAGGCAGATTTATATTAATAAAGACAGCATAGCAAAAATTGTCATCTCTTTTTTTGCGTGTCCCTGTATGTCTGTGGGTTTTTATGCTGGCAAAAAAACACCTTATCCTTAGTACAGTTAGAAAATGCTTAAATTCGTTAAAGTGTAGTTTTTTTAGTATCTGGGTGTGACATGCCTCATAGGGTCGCACTTTCATATCATTTAACTTTTAAGGTTTAGTTAATGCGATCTGTGCCGAACACAGCAATTACGATGGGCACTTATGAGCTGGTGGTCTCCCTATTGCACTCGTATTTGAGAAGGTCAGAAGAGCCGTCGACATCAAAAATTTGCTAGAGTGCTAAATTCTTCATCGCCGTTCAGCCATACCTATATAATTGTTCATCAATTCAAATCACCTTTGCGCGGGTTAATTAAAAACCGTGCATTTGATAATGGGTTTTGTAGTTTTGTTGGTATAATTTTTCTTTCTGAGGGTTGCTACAATAGGAAGGAGAATTGGTGTTATTTTTCGGGATTGTTAGGGTATGTTTTATTTGGTAACAATGGATTTCTGGCGTTTCTCTTATCGTTATTTTGCTGTATTTCTTAGCGCTTCGTTCAACTTTTAAAATGTTTATTGTTTAAAGGAGCATGCCGGTCGCCTGTAGGGCAAATATCAACGGACAATCTCTCCGTTCAATATTGATTTTGGTTCTCTACTTTGGTTTTTGTGACCTTTTTCTGCATTTATATCAGAAACGATGTTGATAAGAACGTAGAAAAACGCCTCACAAAAATCGAAATCAGAATTCAATTTTGATCGGAGAGATTGCCCCATGTAATTTAAAGGCGCATTGATGAAATTTGGGCGCCCCAAAAAAAACTTAGGCATCCTAATAAATTTAATTGTGTATACTACAAATATAGCCGACGCTCAATATAACCCCAAAAAGTTGGATCCACAGCTGGGCAGGCCTGTGCTGGCCTCAGGAGTAATCCTTCGGAGGGGAGGCCAATTCCTCCAGTGGAGGCATTAATTTATTTCTGAACGCAGGCCTGCAGCTGTGTTTGACCATTTTTTTACCTCGATTTTTGACATCTTTTGTCAATTTTGATATTAATGTTTCTAAGGCAAAAAATCGCAAGGATTCTAAATTTGCCAGTCGTTTTTAGACAACTCAACAATTTCGCCTTTAACGAAGGGTTTTTGAAGGGTGATCGTTATATCGAGTTTTCTCTTTTTAAAGGAGAAAGTGTTAAGTTGTCTAAAAATGACTGGCAAATTTAGAATCCTTGCGATTTTCGCCTTAGAAACATTAACATAAAATTGGCAAAAGATGTCAAAAATTGAGGTAAAAAATGGTCGGACCCGACTATGGATTGAACATTTTGGGGTGATTGTTATATATCGAGAGTTGACTGTATTGCAAATTTATCTTTATCTGTTTTAATTTGAATATCGTATTTATGGGTACTCCTTTAAGGTGTTGAATAATTTTAAAGTTTGTTGACATAGACGAGTTGGGAACGGTGCATACCGTATTTTCTTAAATGAGACCCCACTCTCTTATAAGGCCGTACGATCTAATCTAATAATATCCGCCCACTTCCCTAGAGACTGAAAAAATAAATGACCATGCCCAAATATAGGCTTATATTTTACACAACAGTTTAAACGGCTGTAGCTATTTTTACCCAGTCAACTTTGAATTCTGTGCAAATTAATCATTTACCCCGACAAATTACTCGTTTACGTGAATTCTCGCGAACGCATTTCGCCAGTTTCCTGTCGAGATCTTAAAAAAGCTCTATTAGAGAAAGGGGCTCTATTAGAACATTTACGGTATGCATAGTGACGACGCATAATTAAGAAATGTGCACGAAATGTTTCGATTTTTGGCTATCCGTCTTTTTTAAGCATCAAAAAAAGTTCCCATAGGCAACGAGCATGCCTTTTAAATGGACATACCGTGCTCGACATTAGTGATTTCAAATCTCGTACACGCTTTTTTGAATTTGAAATTGATAAATTCTGGTAGTTTTTATTTAAGAACACTTGTTCGTTTCAACAACTAGTTATTTCAGAGTGTTGCCAGATTTTCTATATGTTAACCTGTTCTTCTTTTTACTTCCCATTGTGGATTGTTTTTTATACATATAGGTGAAGTGCCCTTTCTCAATTGTTCCGTTGATCGTTTTAAATGAAAAGATATGCATGCTGTTTTTGACGTTTATCCGGTACTTTTGCTCTACACAACAACACTGTTCAGTAGAACATACAAATAAATTTTTCTTCTTCCTAAATCATGCTTTGGTCATCTTCACTCAACCACTTGAAAAAGCTTTTGACACAAGTCGTCCATGATCTCTGGTGATCGTGCCTTGAAAGTGCTCCTCCCTCTAGTTTGCCTCTTCTAAAAATGCAAAAAGTAATGAATTGTAGAGGCAATAATTTTTAGACCAAACTCTCATCTTAACTAAAGTCTGGTTAAACCTTTTGTAACTTTTTTTTCAAGCTTACAGGGTGCGTAAAAAGTTCCCGGAATTTTTTTAAATATGAAATTGCGCCATTATTAAAACTCGATATCCTAGATCGCAATATACCATTTTGTAGCCCCATTCTTCCTCTACAAAACTGACTTAACAATTTATTTTTGAAATTATTTTTTTTCTAACTTTTAGATGTCAAAAAAAAAACGATCAGCGGTCATTTTGTTAAATGAAGCAGGGAAAAAAGCAAGTGTGATTTCATCGACGCTCTGAATGCCCCTTTCAACAGTCTATGATGTGCTCAAGCGTTACCAAAAGACAGGAGCGACCAGTGACAAGCCAAGAAGTGGAAGACCGGTGACAGCAACGGGTCCAACCAATCGGGAGAGGGTGCGCAAGAGGATCAAGCGAAATAACCAGCAATCAATGCGTGCTATGGCGAAATCGATGAGAATCAGCGAGGGGTCGGTCCGAAGCATCGTCAAAACAAGGCTCGGGGCTCAAATTAGCAAGCTCTGGATGGGAAGAACATTAAGGTTCAAAAAAAAATAAAATCATTACAGTTTTAAAATTCCGGGAACTTTTTACGCACCCTGTATTTGGTTTTAACCTCTTCTAGGTGATTCTTAGTACGTTAAAAACTGTAAAATGTCGCTTTTCTTTAAGAATCTTCCTTTAATTAAAAAAATAAATAAAAAAGGTTGTATATTTTCCATCAGAAAGCAGACTTCTTAAGAAAACTGAAAATTTTGATTTTTGACTTGATCTTGCTAACGTAAACCACTTAAGAAATTTCGCTCCCGCTACGCACGTTGCTCTTAGTGTAGCAAAGAGTGGAGCTCGAAAAAGCTTAGAGAGTTCTCCGTGCCTTTCCGAGTATTCTGACACCAGCCTATAAAGTTGATGAATTCTTCGCTGGAAATTCTGAAGACAAGGCTTAATTATACAAGACAGCCCAAAAAAGCAGGACACTTAAAATTCTTTGGCGAGTCCTCGCCCATTTCCGAGTTTCGAGGGCTTAATCCTAAGAAATCCCCAGTTTTAGTTTTTCAGTTGTAACTGTGGCTTTTATGAAATCGTAAGACCAAGTCCCTTACAAAATTTGGACATAACGGTCTCCAAGAGCAAAAAACGTTTTTGGCACCAAATTCAAAAAAAAAATCAGCGTAACAGACAGACACATGCCAAATACTATATTTTAATTTCTCTGACAACAAAACAAAGCCAACACAAGAAGACAGAAAAAAAAACTTAGTGAAAAAAGTAGTGTAACGTTGAACAAGACAACTAGGTCACTAGTAAGGTTATCGACGTACAATTCACCGATTTTGTGCACTTTTTACATTTTCCTCTAATTATGTGGTGTTTTTTTTCTCAGCAATACCTTTTTTAAAATTAGATGATACATGCTACGGAGTGGCGGCTCAAGCGCTGATTTAAGTCCAGAAAATTTTCGGAACGAAGATATTCAGTTTCAACGTGTGGTCGCCAAATTTCAACTTTAGAATTTCGATTTTTCACGTCGACCAGACGTCGAAACCAAACATCTTTATTCCGAAAAATTTCTGAGTTCAATTCAACGCTTGACCCACCATTGCGTAGCACGTATCATCCAATTAAAAAAAAAAGGTATCACCTAAAAAGCGAGTGAGGGTTTTGATTTAAAAGCGAGAGTAAAGTTAGAGAAGCATAATTAGAGAAACATAAGAACAAATGGAGAAGCGACGTAAGTTTTGAAAACACTGCCTTATCAGTGGCTCACCTCCTTAGGACAAATATTGTTTAAAATATATCGGTTTTGACGTATATCATGTTACGACAAAAACTACTTGTGCCAATAACACGTTAGGCACCGCTACTCATGCATGTAAATTAGTTTGCTATAGTATCATTTGCATCAAAAATTTGTTGAAACCGTTATTGTTGTACATTTGAACCTCTATATAACATAATTCAAGGGACCACCGAACAGATTATTCAGATTATTATCCAAAAGCCCAAAAAAAATTTCCAAATTGGAGTAGATCTTCAAAGAAGCTTGGATGGCAATTCCAGTGGACTGGTGCATTCGCTCTATCAAGTCTATGCCAAGAAGGTGCCAAGAAGTGATCAATAACAAGGGTTATTCCACGAGTTATTAATGTTTAGGTCCTATCCTTAGCCTTTATTCATCCGGGCTTTTGGAATCGCAGGAAGGTGGTAGTCTTTATTCTCAGTCATATTTTATTTATTTTTCCTAAAGCTTTGTTTTCTTTTTTCTGTTTACGGCTAACATGCGCTGGCCAACCCCAAGCCTAAGGCTTAGTTGCAAAACTCTTTCCATACACCAAACGAACCAAGTGGATGTCCACTTGGTGTGAAATTTTTTTTCTTACTTTTAGGCACTTAAATTATTTTTCCTGTATTTATTCTTAAGCTTAAAAAAGGTTTGACAAGGGTGGATTGCCGTTTTATAGACTTTTTTTC
>BBSZ01013800.1:0-12006 GCA_000981365.1 Subanguina moxae
AGGAACAAGTTTCGAAATAAACAAGGACAAATTGTAAAAATCAAAGCTTAATTTCTAAATTTCTTGAGTGCGGCTATTCACAAATTGCGGCTGCGGCTTGCGGCTATTTCAATATTGTCGCTGCGGCTGTGCGGCTGCGGCTATTTCTCAAAAATCGGTGCGGCTAGCCGCAAATGCGGCTGCGGCTAGCCGCAGCCGCGACCGTCCCTACTTTAAACGAAATCTTATTTAAAGACCATACTTGTTGAAGAATGAATAAATTTTTGACCCCCAGGGAGCCCCTGGAGGTCAAAACCCAGCAGCATTAGTTCTTTTCTTTTTTTTTTCAAAATCCTACTTCAACATCTTTAAACTTTCTTTGGTACTTATGCAGTCTACCCCCCCCCCCATTTTTGAATTTTTTTTCTAATGGCTCAAAATTCTATAATATTACTTATTGTGTCATTTTTATAGGCTGGAAACGATTTTTCATTTGTTTTTGAGTCATTCTAGTTTATTTTAGGCAACAAATATCCATATGACCTGTATGGTCGACTACTGAATTATGACAATGCTACTTTTTTTTTTTACCCAGATTGAGTCATCTACTAGTCGACCACGATTTTAGATTCCTACGCACCACATGGCTTTCATCAATTTGTATATGCCGACCGAGACCTCCAACTTTTACTGGATTCTTGATAAAATATTCAATAAAAATGCCCGAAAGAAATTCTTGCAGTCAGAGATAGTATTTTCCGATAGAGTGGCAGCAGTACTGGTAGTAAAAAAAGAAATTCTGAAAATTTTTAAGAAGATTTGTAAATGTTCAAGGGTCTTTTAAGCGAAATTGCAAAAACTGAAAAAATAGCCCATAAAACGGTGATTCACTGCTGTCAAACCTTCTTTAGAATGCTCTATTTAGTACAGAAAAAAGGTTTTGAAGACCTGAAAGAAAAAGAAAAAATCACACCAAGTGGACATCCACTTGGTTTGGTTGGTGAATGGTTGAATATTCATAAAGACTTAAGCTTGTACAGGTTCTTTTCAAGGCAAACTGAAACACCAATAAAGTTTGGCATCATAATATAATGTAAAAAATCCACTTTTGTAACCAATCCTGTATCACTTTGGTCACAGACACCCCGGAAATAACCATAATGCAAAAAAATGATATGTGATGCAAGGAAAAGTACCATGCAAAAACTAATATATAATCGTAATAATTATTGTTTATACCATCAAGGTATCATGCCAGGGAGTCCCTTCATGTGAATTCGACTATCTAGTGACAGGTTAATAATTCAAATCACAAAACATTGTCTTCTTACACAAAAGATCTTTAGGTAGAAGGGAGATCGGCTTAGAAACACTGGACTATGAGAAAAAATTGGAGAATCTAAAGGAAAAAGGAGAACACAACTGTAAATTTTTAAGAAAACCTTGCTATCTTTTAGTTTTTTTTCATTTAACTAAGCCTAGTGATCAGCTGTGGTCCGTTGATGAAGAACCGGGGAGTGCTTAAACACCCTCCAGGCAATAATTACCTGCATGGAGTCACTGTAGGACCTGTTTGACACCTTAGCCTTATTCCCATATCTTTAATGGACAGGTTACATTCACTTGCAAGCCCGACTATTTTCTGCACGGCGATCAACAAAGAAGTTGTGTCAACGGGTCATGGTCGCCTGGCTGGTGGGTTTGGTGCAGGCAGCGCTCTGAAGAATATGCTCTCAAAGTAAAAAATTTGAATTTGCCATTAGAACTATTTAAGAATTACTAAAAGCTCTATTGCTGAGATAGCTCAGCAAAAGCTAAAAACCCCACTCGCCCCGGGTCCAACTAGTGTTGTCCTGGATTCGTATACAAATACAAGCAAACATTTCATTTGGTCGTGCTGACATACAAATCCGGATGGTGAAATTAACCTGGGCATACAACTAAGCCTTAGGATTAGGATTGGTTGAGATCGAGCCTAACCTGTTTGACCTAGGTTTAGTAATTCACGGTTAACAAATAATTTGGCACCCGCAACGAGTTAAGCGAGGCGAGTTGGACCCGGCGCGAGTTAGGTGTCGTCCGAGCAAAAGTATACTAAATTTTAGTGGATGACTGGAATATTGAGTACAGTAGCCATAGTATTGACCATCTGTATGATATTCGCGATGTTTATAATGCATGGTAGACAACGCCAACGAGAGTTCATTGCCAGGCGATATGCCGAATCGTAAGTCTATGAAACTAGTATTGGCGTGCAACAATCATTTTTCTTTTCTTTAACCAGCTGCAGACTGGTTTTGGAGCCAGAACACTCAGTGGTCTCCACGGTTCTGCCAGTGCAACCACAAAAATCAGCTATTCCCAGAGAACAAGGACTGCAAGGAAAAACAACTTCTGTTTGAGAATACTTTTATGCATTTGTATTTTATATAATTAAAATAAAGTAAAATACTTTTTAAATAGGCTCCTGTTTTTTGCAGTCGAAAAATTAGTCTCTTCCCCCACACTTAAAAGAAAAAATTATTTTTTGTAATTACCGTATTCTCTCTAATAGCACCACCCTCCTAATTCAAAATCGTGTTTTGGCATTGTGTTTTTGGCCTACTTTTTCCAAACAAGTTTTAGTCAAGGTACCACCCAATTTGTAGCTAAAACAATAAGCTACAATTTGAGTGGTAACTTGCTTGGGAGTTGTCTCCAAAAAGTAAACACTCCAACGATACATCGCTGGAATATTTAAAATTTACACGGAGACTGTTTTTGTTTGAAGCTAAGGTTTTAGGCAATCGAATGAGACCAAATTTGTAACAATATCGCTGCTAAAAGACGAAATTGAGGATTTGCAGAGTTATTTGATATGGAATGCATGGAAGTCTAAAGCAATTGCTATTCAATTACAGAAGGAAGTAGGGGAAGAGACGCGAAGATGCAAACGAGGTATACATTTCAAAATTGTTGGACCATTTTTTTCAAAACTGGCAGTGTTGGCAGAAGGAAGAAGACGAAAATTAAGGTTTTCGATATGTTTCCGTCGAAAAATTTTCATTCTTTAATAGAGATATCGATATGAATTTTGGTCTGATTCGATTGTCTAGAATATCAGCTTTCAACCGTAAAAAGGTCGAGCAGCAGCGAATTGACGGAGGAGAGCTTGGCTTCGATGTTCTTGGCTTTGTCATTCAAAGCTGGCCCTTTGGCGGTTTTTAGATCGCTGACCATTTTTTGTTGGGTATACTAACCGTATAAAAATCATTTTTTGACTACTTTAAAAGGGAAGAGGGTCTGTATAGGGAGGGGAAGGGCCCATTCCGAAGGGATAATGAAGCAGCCACTTTTTAAAAAAGGGCTGCTCTATAATTCAGTAGAGTCGAGCTTTCAAAACTGGATAATTAACATCAAAACTTTAGCTAGTTTTCTTAACCTCGAAATCTTTACTACTTTTCATTTTCGACGTCACTGTCAAAAAAAGTGTTACCAGCAATCAAGTCGCTGCAGTTTATTAACCTAAAAGAACTTGTAACAATACATAAAAGTAATCTTTTTACAATAAAAAATTAGTTTCTCTTTCTTTTTAGAGTTTTCTCTTCCTCTCCAACACTATCAGTCGGTTTTGGTAAGAGCAGCCGAGCAGAAGGATAATAACTCTTTCCTAGCTTGAGTTGTTCCATATGCATTTATAATAGGTTTTAGGCGAATGGGAATGAGAAGAAATTATTTAGTAATTTCTTTATTTGTTTAGGCTTCAGGCAATGGATTGTGTGAAGGGAGAGAAGCCTGCAGGTCGGAGACTACTTGGTTTGTCACTGGAAACCGGTTGTGGTTTGCTAAATCTCAGATCTCTTAGTCTAAAGTAAGGATTTATTGATTTAAACTTTGCCTTATTTTCTCGATTAAAGTCCCAAGGCTGTAAAGGCTCCCCAGTCTTTCGAAAATGGGTATGTGCTGGATTATGGGACGACACCAAACCAAAAAAAAAGTTTAAAAGGAGATAGCCGATGTTGCTCAACTAAGTCTTGGAGAGAAATTTGTTGGTTTTAAGCTATTTTGCACAGGAGAACCACATTTAAAACACGATAATTGGTAAAGCTTCTTATGGATACTGAATAAAATTTAACCAGCTTTCGATTTTTACGCAATACTAGACATGTTTCCGTTAAATTTTCTTCAAAATGGGTATACCTTTTTATCAAATATCATGTTAAAAAATGTGCCTCTCCAATCAAATTAGAAAGTTTATTCAAAATATCTAAATCCCGGCGTGTTATCGACTTGAGTTAATGTGTAACTGTGTTATTTTTCAGAAAATCTGCCACTTATGTTTTATTTTGCCTTATCTCACTTTTTTGTCTGCCAACTAATGCACTTGATTTTGAATTTACAAGGTGAGCTTAAAATCTATTATTATAGTTGATGCTGTATAAATCTTGTTTGCCAAGTACAAAAAACAAAAAGAAAACCCAAAAGATTTTATGTTAGGAACGACAAGAGAAGACCAAGAAAAAATTAAAAGAAATCAACAAGGGTATATTAAGACAAACTACTGGACTGGCTTCTTTAAGAGGGCCTATATATACCGTATTCTCCTGATCTTGTGCCAATCGAATACAAAGCTTTCTTAAATTTTTAGTGGAAAGGAATTTGCCACAGAAGAAGAAGTTAAAACAGCAATTCAGCAGTGGATCGAATGAAAAGGGCAGGCGTTTTGGGTGGAAGGCATTGCCGCATTCCCGGATCGATGGGCCAAAAACCATGAATACGAAGGAGAGTACCTTTCGGATGAATAAATGTAGTTGTTATTGTTGTCACTGGCCAGCTTCGTTAAACAAATTTTTTCCAATAAAACAGTTCAAAAAACGAAAGGAACTTTACGAACAACCCAATATATCAGTATAGTTAACTGTGAAGTTTTTCAGGTACCATGATTACCCCGAATTCGAAGCTTTTATTCTGGAAGCTGCCAGAGAATATCCCTCCATTGCTCAACTCAAAAATATCGGGACCAGCAGAGAGGGGCGAAAATTATTGGGATTAAAGGTAGTTTCACTTTCCGAAAAAACGTCTTTGTAACATTGTCTTTCTTCTCCAACTTTTTTTCATCAGCTTTTGGAGCACAACCCCTCATTTTGTAGCTGTGTTCTCAAGCTAAAGAAAAATGCGGGGTTGTGCTTTAAAAAGAAATAAAAAAAGGTAAAGAAGAAAGACAATGTCACAAACACTTTTTTTGAACAAGGCGGCTCTTTTTTATGCTAAACCATTCACAATATATCCTAAATAGGGATGGCAAAGCTTCGATTTGCTGAGATTTGATTCAAAAAACCCCAATTTGGTACTTCTGTAGTTGGTGTCATCACTCTCATTTATTCAATATCTAGATAATGAACAGAAAACTTTTTTGTTGACTATACAGAGAGGAGTCGCTAGTTTGGAAAACTCACTTCACAGCACTCCTTGCAGCCTTACAACAAATACTCCAAATGATATAATTTAGAAATTTGCTACCAAAGATGGATGATTCGAAACAGGGGTGACGACACCAACTACAGAACTACCACAAAAAATTTTGAAGCTTTTATTTACCAAACCCAAACTTAAAGTGAATTCTTATGAACCATTTCCAGATTGGCTCTCCTAAGTTGCAGATACAGAAACCGGGTATTTGGATTGATGGTGGAAATCATGCGTAATTTATTCCGAAAAAGTTTAAGAATCGACTTCACCTTTCATTTTAGACGGGAATGGCCTGCTTTTCATCTTGCTGTGTATTTTGCCCACAAAGTATGTTTTCAGAAAAACCTAAGCGGGGCTGTCAAAATCTTTAATTCATTAGTGTGCCACAGACTCTTAAAATATAGATCCCTGATCAGTTGAGATTTTTATGTTTGGTTGCTTTGTGGCGCTTGACTCTACATTTCACTATTGTAGACACAATGTGACTGCGAACTCTAGATATTGAGTGGGGACTCTGGCATGCGTTGTAGACCGAATGATTGGGGACCATGACTGTGGTATTCTATTCTAAACACACTCTTAATCCAGTCTACAGTCACAATCGAAAGTCACCATTGTAGACATAGCTTAACAACATCATCCTAGGGCTCATACCACTGCTCCATTCCGGCAAAACTTTCTACTCAACACGCAGTGGTGTTAGGGATTGTTTATTATAGAGATGGGAGATTCGAAAATCATGAACTTTAAACTTAAGCCATTATATCACTAACTTTTTTAGCGCTACTATATTGCAACCCGCCTCTTTTTTTTAATGCTACATGAAATTTCTATAGCTTAGCGGTTAAATTAAGTAAAATGATGGCACAATTTGCATTGGCCCAATTTGAATTTGGCGCAATTTGAATTAGCCCAATTTAAAATGGCCCAATCTATCGCTGCCCATTTTTTGATGTCTGCATATTAAAGGGTTAAGCTTTCAAATAATTTAAAATAAGTCTGACTGTGAATGGCAGCACTGCGTTGAGAAGTGTTCTTATTTATTATATTTTCAGCTTTTAACTGGTTATGGAGTTGACGAAACCACAACCAATTATGTGAGTTAACGGTGATAAAGGATAACTATATAATAAAATTGTTCAGGTCAACCAACTTAACTTCTATATTTTCCCTGTTCTTAATCCAGATGGCTTTATTTTCTCACGCACTTCAAAAAGAGATCTCGTATATCATTTTTCGTGCACTTTGCTTAGACGCATAAGCACTAAAAATGTTTTCTAGGTTCGCCAATGGCGTAAAAACAGAGCTCCGGCCAACTGCTCGGGCTTCACAACCTACAAAAAGACTAGTAGTAAGCCATTTTTTGACTACTGTAATATACCTCCCCAATAATATTTTTTTCAAAAGTGTGTTTTAACTTCTCTACACCACTTCCTATACGCTAAAAACAAATTTAAAGTTAGTTTTAACACACTATCATACCAGAAGATGTTAAAAAAAAGATCAAAAAATAATTAAATTTTTGCACGGTAGAAAACCCTAACTAGTTTGATTCCCCCACCCCCCCCTAAGTTAACGATATCCTTCATTTTGTGGAAATTTGTATTTTCTGAAGTATTAAGTTAGGGAAAAAGAAATAAAGAGTCTGAATCAGAAAAAAATAAAAAAAATGGCTCGTTTGGTTACATATGATATAGAATTGAGGCACTGGCATTTTTTAGCTTTCCAACTTTAGGTCATATCTCAGCAACCAAGCCAACTTTTGAAATTCTGTTTTCTGATTTAAATTGCTGAGATCTTCTTGAGATGTTTTAGAGAAAAAAGTTCTATAAAATATAGGATTTCTACTAAAAAGTTCAAAAATATCCGTGGCCATTCTATTTTTTAGTTTAATATCCCTTCCCTTGATTCAAAACCTTTTTCTTGGTACTGTGTTTTTGACCTACTTTTTACATACAACTCTCGGTCAATTTACCACCCAAACTGTAGCTTATATTCTTAGATATAAGTTGTTTGTTGGGTGGTCACTTGCCTGATAGCCGCCAGCAAAAAGTAGGTAAAAAACAATGTTAGGAATATAATTTTTTTTTTCTCTCTTTTAATAACTAAACCAACAAAGTATAGAGGGAAAATTTGCAGATTTTGCGAACCATATCAAATGTAGTTTCGTTCAGGAACATGCTGCGACGGAGTAGACTTGAACAGGAATTGGGACATTGGCTTTTCTCAAAATAACTATCCATTTAATAATCCCTGTTCTGATGAATTCCAAGGCATACTTATAACTGTCTAACATATATTACTACTAAACTATTACTATAGGACCTGTGGCATTTAGTGAGCCGGAGTCGAGGTAAGCAAAAATTAAGAATAGTTTTTATATATGGCTGTAACTTACTTAAGCCGTCAAATTAGTGATCTACCTTACCAAATTAGTCATCCCGTTACATAAAAAAGCTGTTTTTGAACAAACCTCTTTAACGTTTTTCCATTACCGTATTTTCTCTAATAAGGCCCCGCCCCTTTGATTTAAAATCGTGTTCTTGGGATTCTGTTTTTGACTCAACTTTCTCAGATGACTCTCAGGCGATTTACCACTCAAATTGTAGCTGAAAAAATAAGCTAAAATTTGGTTGGTAAATCGCCTGAGAGTCATCTGGAAAAGTTGGGACAAAAACAGAATGCCAAGAACACGATTTTAAATTAAAGGGGTGGGGTCTTATTAGAGAAAATGCGGTATGTAGCATGGGTTTTTAATCTTTCCAATGAAAGATTGGTTCTTATCTTTTATCGAGACACCACCCAAAGTTCAGTTATTCTTCAACTGTTTTATATTTTTCAACACAAATAATTATAAGCTATTCAATTGATGTCTTTGGTTTGTACAATTCAGAAATTCTTTCGAGCAGCTGATCAAACATATCTTTCAAACGTCTTTGATATGATTCTTCCACCTAAACTCCTCCAAGTAAGCAGCGAGATGATGAAGAGCCATTACACTGGATCTTGTTACGCTTCTTGGATGATCGCCACATCCTTCCCACAGTATTGGTGTGAGCTTCACTCTCTGGACCGACAAAGTTTTTCCAATAGATAACAGTCAGATGAGTGAGCGTCAATTTAGGGTGTTAAAATGAAAAAAATTTGGTGGGATCCCGATAAAGAATAAGAACCGAGATATTAACTGACTCGATATTGTCACAAAAATACAACAGAAATGTGTTTGAAAGGAAATATTCCTTGCTTCATTCTACGACCTTCTTCTCCAAATTTTCCCACCAACTTAAGTCAATAGAGACCTCATTGGAAGAAAGAGATCCAGGGCTACATGCTGAAAAAAGAAGAAAAATCACTGAGATAATCAAGTTTTAAATTTTTGACGGGAGATTTCAGTTTGATGAAATAAACAATGTTGTGTTTTGTAGGGCTGTTAGAGACTTTGTACTGACACAAGAAATCAACGGAAATGTGCGAGCAATGATTTCCATGCATACACATGGCCAATTGTTTATTTTGCCGTTTAATTACCATCGAAAAACGTATCCAGAAGATTATGCCGACTTGGTAAGAATAAGTTTCTACAATTTTTGATTTTTGGTTATGAAAAAGTATAAAAGTTTCTTCTACAACCCATTTGTGCAATTTTTTCGCTCTTTTTGTCTTTTTACCATGTTTTTCTCTGTGGACTATAGTTATGAGGAGAGTCTTTTACAAGAAATGGACGGTCTCTTAGGAGTCGTTAATGGGAGAGCGTCGCTATTCAGAGAGTCGTTTATAGAGTCATTTATAAGTAATTTTAGCTCTATTAAAGAATCGGGCCCATTTTTTGCCTTCCTGTAATAAGCGCCCTGGGGCGTTTATTTTTCGATCGACCTCTAGAGAGGACGTTTATTAGGGGGGGGGCTTAATACAGGAAATACGGTACTTAAGATTTTCTGACTACTTCCGCATTTTTGATTTTTTAAACTCTAATATAATCCTATAGTACCAGGATTTCTGTTTATAGGAGAAATTGGCCTATCGAGCTGTGAATGCCATTCGCTCAGTGCATGCCACAGAATACAGGGTTGGCACTGCTGCTGACTTGCTCGGTTTTTTTTTTTGCTATTTTGTAGTTCATTAATCAAAAATACTTGGTTTTAGGACCAGCAACTGGCGGTAAATGCAAACAAGACAATTTTTTTACTTTCTAATACAAATTTAGGCGCTACTGACTGGATTAAAAAAAACACACAAATCAAGTATGTGTATGTCATGGAGCTTCCGCCAGAGCTTAGAAGTTAGTTTTTTCCATAAAAGATGGCCATTTAAAATTTTTGCTGAAAAAATTTTGGACGCTACCAGGCTATAAGCACGTCTCGAAGATAACTTTCGAGATAAACCCATAAGTACCATATATTTTCCATAACTTCTTTTTCAAACCTTCTGAGAAAAATGTTGCAATCTACTGCACAGGTGGAGGGGGATAATTTAGAAATTGTATGCCTAAACCTCATAACATAATTTTTGCAAATTTTTCGTTGGTTTTCCAGACATTTTAAAAAGGCTTGAGCAAAAGGATCACAAAAATATTGAAATTTTTGCAAAACCAGAGGGAGACCAAGCTGATTATTTAAAATACCGTATAACCTCTATTGATCCTCCCCCCCCCCCCTCTCTCGTCACGACGGTCGATGGTCAACCATTATTTACGGCTCAACCACTCGACAATTGGGTACTGACACCATACTCAAAAATGTAGCTGAGATTCAAGGTTATATTTTTGAGCATGATGTCAGTACCCAATTATCGGGTGCTTGAGTCGTAAAAAATGGTTGACCACCGACCGTCGTGATGAGAGAGGAGGGAGGATTAATATACAGTAAAGACGACTAATTTCAAGTGAAAATAACTTTTTAATAATTTCAGCATGGTTCGCCTTCCAAATGAGAGGTAAGTGAGACAATTACCACGTGGAGTAAATTCATCGAGTAAATTTGTTCTTTAAGACCATTGGTTATTACCCACAGCTCAAGAAACGTGGAAAGGTCTGACTTGAAAATTGTTGTTCTTTTTCATTTTTTTAACAATTTTATTTGCAGGAATCCGTGTTATTGTAGAGCAAGTTATTGCAGAATTTCCACAATAGAATATAAGCGATTTTTTTTATCACAAAAGCAGGGAATTTTTGACGACAGCAAGATTTTTTATAACCCTGGCTATTATTTATTGTTTGTTGGATTAAATTTACAATTCAATTGATGTATATCTTGAGTACTAATAGCACAGCAAACTAAAGCCTAAATTTGGTAAAAATTGGGCGATGGGGCAGTCAAAACTTACACTATTTCCTCTAATAAACGCCCCTTTTGGAGGTTGATCGAAAAATAAGCGCCCTCCTCTAGAGGTCGATTGAAAAATATATAAACGCCTCGGTGAGCTTATTAGAGAATATAGACGGAGTCTGCAGCGAGAGCACACAAAAAAAAGTGAGGCCAATAATTTCCACAAGCACGGATGCCGGTGTAAATGAGACTAATGGCACTTAGGCCATCAATAAGCGTTCCTATGAAAGCAACATTATTTCAATGTATTTGAAATTTGTTAGAATAAAATTGTTTTGAAAACTGTTGATTGCAAGAAGATGAATATGTTTCAGTATACTTTATCCTCTAAGAGGGGGTTAAAAAAAAAGCAAAAAAATTATATTTAATGATGCTTTTGACCTCTTCCAAAAACCTTCAAAAAAATTAACATGAGTCGATAAAAAGAGGATTTGCTGCATATTTATCAGTTGTGAACCCAATAACTAAAAAAGTGCCAGAAGCGCCAGTTCAGCTAGTTTTATCCGGCACACCCACACTATAACACAAATTATTGTAACAAAAATACATTTTGACAAAAATTCATTTGATCAAAAAGACTTATCGGAAATTCATTTTGACACAAATTGCTTTGGGATAAGTTGTTAAAACATAAAGTTCTTGGTCGGGAAGAGCGGTAAAATTTGAATAAATATTAATTAAACGACAAATTACTACAACCCACAAGTGTATATGAAAAACAGAATTTTGATTTAATTTAAATAGAATTAGCTAATTGACTCACTGTCTTGCGGAAACTATTGCTTAGAAAGCAACCATAATTTTTTTCAATGGAAAAGAGATAAGTCATCCTGACAATTAATATAACGGACAAATTATTTCGGACAAACTATTTTTGCTGGACTTCCTCCATTTTCTTGAGGGCACTATTGAGCTCTTCCTTGGACAGACCCCCAACTTCTTCCATTATCTCCTTTCTCTTGGCGTTGAGGTCCGATTGCTCAAAATCTTCGTCAGAGCAGCGTTTGTTCATAAGATGACGAATCACCTTCCTGCGCATCTAAAAACAGCAATATAAAATAACAATGACCAGCTATTCAACCTGACATAAGTAAAATATTTTGAGTCGAGATGTAATGAAAGCGCTGTGAATGCGTGAAGAGAAAAGATGTTTTTGACATTCACTTTGGCCAAAAAAGGCAAAAATATCGCAAAAAATTTCAATAGGAATTTTACTTGACATTTTTATAATAGACAAAACAAGCGTGATGCTAGC
>BBSZ01013802.1:546-30600 GCA_000981365.1 Subanguina moxae
AGTGAACGGCGCATTATGAACGTGCAATTAAGAGATATGTTGCTTTAAGTTGTTTAGCGAATTAGCCGCATAGCCGCAGCCGCAGCCGCATAGCCGCAACTAGGTAAAAAACCGTCCCTAGTATTTACTCCAATTATAACCCCTCTCTAAATTCAAAAAAGGTGTTTGTGGTATTCTGTTGTGATTTATATCATGTTGGCGGTTCTTGGGCATGTTATGCACCAAAATGTAGCCTAAAATCATAGCTACATTTTCGTATACAACTGTTCAGGGGTCACCATCTAGGTCAAAAGGACACTGCTAAAACACATTTTTCAATTTAGGGTGAGCTACAATTGTTGTAAATACCGTATTAGCATCAATTAATGTTTCAGTCTTAGGCTTAGCGTGTAATCCAATGTATACCCGCTTCAGTACAAGGCCTAGACTCTTAGTGCCCGGCTTCAATAATATAAGCACAGCAAAAATTTCCAACTACCCTCCAGTCTTGGTCTACCTTGGTTCTCCAAGGCAAATAATTTTTGGAGAAAAAAAATTGAAGAAAAAATGTCGAGCGACACTTTTTAAAAATTTTTCTGCGTGTTTCAGTTCTTAAAACAATAAAAAAACAATATTCTTGAGCAGTTTTGTGAGGTTGGAGGATAAAGAACACCGCCCAAGTTGACTCACAGTAATCACATCTTTGCAGCTCGCATCCTGGTCTTTGAGCATCAGAGTGATCAGGTCTGTGACTGTACACTGCTCTAAACCCATGAATTCAATGGCTTGGCTCAAGTCCATGAAACGAGATAGTGTGCCTTGCTCTGAAAATGACTACTTTTATATGTTCAAATATGAATACACAGATTTTTATTGGAGACAGGCCACTTCTATGTGGCTATTAGGATATAGTTTTAAACTTTTCCTAGTTTGGGAGCAAAGCTATTTCTGGGTTTATTTGCCGTGGTCCCCCAACCCAAAAGTAAATAAATAATCATGAATAGTTTACGTTTGAATGCGTAGTCACACAAGGCGGCGATGACCTCGAATTGGCTAAGCTTTTGTTCTTGCATGATGTGGCTGATGGTTTTAGCTTCGTTGTGATACCTGTTGACTATGGCCACCACTTGGTTGACGGGGATTTCTCGCGCATTAGCCTAAATTTCAAGCTGAGTGGGACCAACAAAACACAATTAGAAAAAGAGGTGACCGCGTGGACCAGCTCATGCAACGAGAATTCGTCGGAACTCAAAAGGCGGAACTGGTTGAACAGTGTTTGCGTCACTCTCAAAACTATTTCCCGCTCCTGCTGGTTTAGCGCCATTATTCTTTGGCGGAGTAGAGAGGAACAAGCCATTTTTGGTGGTGCCGCAAACCTTTAGGCTGAAATCCTACTATTTTATATAGCCCAGCAAAAAAGTATGAAAATTAATATCATGCTTTCAAAATTTTTTGAACTAAATATAATCGGCTCCCTTTGGCGTTGAGTACCCACTGCCAAATCCAACTAAATAATGGCCAATACCAAGAACTTTGCTTTAAAAGTCTTTAAAGTATCATTCTTTGATAACAAAGAAAACCCTTCAAAATTATATTTTCTGACTGTGCCTAGATGTACCAACAGAACAACCTCCTTTGCCCTTTTTTAGACAAACTTTATACTCTTTTTTATCGAGGCATCTGTTACTAAGAAACTTGCTAAACTTTAGTACATCCTCAAAAACAAGCAAACTATTTGAAAAAGGAGCATTTAAAATCTAGCAAGTACGAATATTTTGAGGAGATGGTTTTGCGGTGGCTCCAAGAGACGTAAGGAATTTTGGCTCTAGTATTGTTGATTTCTTTGCGCCCATCTTTTGAATGTTTGTTTACATCTGGTTGTTGGCCGAATTTATTTTAAGGGGTGGAGTTGAGATGCGAATACAAACATACTTGAGACATAAATCACTCGAAAATAACTCTGGATGCATGAAAATAGCATACATGCCAGAGCTTGTTTATGATGTAGGTCCCTGTAAGGGAAACTATGTTCAAGATCTTCTCTTTTCCTACAGAATGGCCCCTTCCTTGTCCCTTACCTTCCCTTATACAGCCCTTCTTCCCAATAAAATATAATTGAGTAGCCTTTTTATAAAGTGGCCTTATTCTTTTCCCTTCTCCTCCCAATACAGCCTAGACCCTTTTAAAAGTCTTTTTGTTCGTTTTTTGGCATAAATTATACTTAAAATGGTTATTAGATACTTTTAAAAAAATCAATTTTGGGGGGAAGGTTTACAACCGAGTAGCGTCCAATTTTTTAAATTATAAGATAGCTATCGCAGAAGCCGAAAATATAATTTATTACAATAAAGCGTGTTAACCATGTTGTATTAGTTGCCACAGAAAGCGCTGTGTATACCTTATACAATTCATTACGTTCTAAGGAAGCGCTTTAATCGCATAATCGCCCACAGAAAAAAGGGTTTGAAGGCACTATAAAACCATCTACATAATTTTAGCGCCCAATGGAAGCAGGTAAGCTCGTTAGCACGATGGGACAATGGGATTCAGACTCGGATGGTATGGGTAAAAAGTTACTAGTTAAGCGAGTAAGTTTACCTGATAATCTTACCCTGATATAAAAAGGTGCCTTCTAATACTTTGTCATAATTATACTAAGAATGGCTAAGTTTTGACTTTTGCCTCGGGGAAACAAGGCAAAATGGACTGGAAAATATCAAACTGGAGACCAAAAAGTTTTCTGAGACCAACAAATCGTATAGCACTTGTTTACTAGTCATCCTTTTTAAGTTTGCACTGCTAGATTTTATAATTGTGTAGCTTCTCGAACAAAATTCTATTCGGCTTTCATTTGTAATAAACATATGTATAGTTGTGCAGTCATATCAGACAAAAGCACAATTTACAAACCAAAAATATCAGATATTTGGTTGGAATGCAACCACTAGTTCTAACGGGTGGTCAAAAAGTTCGGAACGGATTTTCAAAGCTTTATATTTTATTTTTTTATAAGCACATATATAAAAACATTATACAGTTTTGTAGCCCTTGTTCTCCTCTTTCGAATGACGTATCACATGTTTATTTCACTCAACAAAATTACCACCATTTGCATCAATACATTTCTTCAGTCGTTTTAGAAAGTTTTCAATGGCTCTCTGAATCATCCCATGAAGAATAGTGTCCCACTCTTTCATCAGAGAAGCCTTCAGCGCAGCAATCGACTTGTGCGGTTTGGAGCACGCTTTCGAATGTAGGTAGGGCCTAATATTCCATCACAGTCAGATCGGGTGAGTTTGGCGCCCAGTCACCTTTGATGGTTGCATTGTCGCCCCAATGAGAATCCACCTTGATGAAGTCGGAGAAGTGTTCCTCAATCCAGTTCTGAGTTTCAACGGCACAATGAGAAGCCTTCAGCTGTCTTCCTGGACTTCATATCAAAAACGTCGTGGATCATACTGAGGACAGATGAAGCAGAAACTCCAAGCTCTATGGCCAACTTTCTTTTGGAGTCCAATTGGGAGTGGATGTGGCCTTTTTCGTGTTCATCGCAATAGCAAATTCTGTCAGCAACCAATTGAATGTTCTCTTCCGTCATAGCAGTCACTGGGCGCCCACTTCTTGGTCTATCTTCATTGCTGCCCGTTTCTTCAAACCGCTTGATTGCTTTTGAGACATTCGAATGAGAGGTGTTAAGCATCAACTCGATTTGCACCACCTTGTAATCTTGCTAATGCAGTCTCACAATTCCAGCCCGAAGTTCAGCCATTTTTGTAATCTTTTTTGGATGTATTACATACCAAACGAAAGAGGGGTTTCAAGGCTATACACTCGTATCAAAAGATTAGTTCCAAACTTTTTAATCACCCGTTAGAAACACTCACTTTTGCAAAGTCTTTTTTTGAGAAACTTTATTAGGTAAAATGTCCTCAGGAATCCGAATATTAATGCAGCATTACAAAAAGTTGCTCTATTAGCAACTTAAGTTACTCGCAGTTTCAAAATGTTAGCACTTCATTTTTTGGTGATAATTCGGCAACCGAGGCATTTTTTAAAATTTTGTATTTAGATTCAGCTTCTTAAAGAAATTTCGCTTACTGAGGTACTCAGATAGAAAAACCATTGTAAGAATGATAATTTTTATACAAAAATAAAAAAAATGGAAAAAACCACTACGAATTGTATTATGTATTTTTGGAACAAGATGAGTCTTCGCCCAGCTAGATGTAATCAACGTGAATGGCAATGTTAACAGTAAATTTACAGTGCTTGTGGAGGCACTACTGTGCTACGGCTGAGAGCAGGAGTCTGGCCACTTGGAAAGTATATCTGCAAGTGCCTTCTGTTGTGTAAGCCTTTTGGACCAAACTAATGAGTTTGAAAGTTTGCTGTGCTCAATAACTCTTATTTGGTTATGCTTGCTGAGTCTTCTCGTTATGGTTTTTGTCATTTTTGGTTTCTGACTTTGTTTCATTAACTTCTTTTGGTTTTGAGCGCAAATGATTTGTGTCAACAGTTCAGTGTGATAGTTGGTATGTTTTGTGCGCAACAAGCTTTTAAGAGGAGATACAACAACATTAATACCTGATATTTGATAAACTTGTTCATTTTGAAGAAAATTTAAGAGGTCTTTTATTTGGTATATTAAACTGCACTAGTTTTCTATAACAGGCCAGAAGAACACTTGCAATGTATAGATTGTAATTTAACATTGACCACAACTATTCTTTTCTCTTTTTCTCCAAAATTTCATGAGATATTTGTGGAATGCTGTATATTAATTAAAAGCCCTTTAAATTTTCTTTAAGATGAGCAAAAAAGTTTGTCAAACATCATGTATGAATGTGGTTTTACAGCTCAAAATAGTTTGAAGAGCCAGTCAACAACGACACCTGAGGACATTTTGAATACAAGGGTGCCTCAGATTAAAAAATCAGCAAAAACGGCTACTCTATACAATAATATCAAAAAGTTTTTGACAAAAACTTATCTTTCCAACGAAAAAGGATAAATCCCATGCCGGGAGTCGAACCCGGGCCGGGTGGGTGAAAGCCACCAATCCTAACCGTTAGACCACATGGGAATGCGATAGACACCATCTTTTATATACCTATAATTTCTGGTCTACTGTTAGGTTAGATCTTTTCAAGGTTTGTTATACTGTTGACTCTGCTTTATTTATCTTTATATTTAGAATTAACTGTGTAGAAGATAGCAACTGTCCACCAAACACATCATTTTTTTCTCTTACTTTAATCCTGGTGTAACTATTGTTTTGACTGTATTGTGGCCATTTCTAACCATTTAGTTTGTCACACCACGCCCACATATCTTGCTTAATGACACTTGCCACCCACTCCTTACTAGCAACAATACATTTCAGTGTTTCCAAAAGCAATCCCTCGGCCAAAGGACACAAGTCCACCGCATTTTCCTGCCGCAACCTGTCTCTTCGGCTGAGAAGGTCCATGTTCCACCGTCTAGGCAGACAACCTTCGGAAGTGGCCATTGTAAGCGAGACCACAGATCTGGGGGCAGTGCAGCAGCCCAATAGTTCGGTCTTTCCTCTTATCCCTATGTCAGTCAACAATCTGGCGGCAACCACCGACCGAACAGCTTGGTTGAGACGTAGGTCAGGGGGTAGCATTGGAGGAGGGGGGTTGGCCAGAGTGAACAGGGCCAGGAAATACCCTTTGTGCAAGAGTGCCACCATAATTGGGGCTGGCGAAAAGCTTTTTAGAGCTGATGTTAAAAAAGAGAAGTTAGAGAAGGAGCAGCTGGAGGAAGCGGTCAAAACACATATGGTGGTGTCCATAGCTGCTGGACCCGACAATAAGATGTGCTTTTTTGTTTATTATTTACATATGTACCGTATTTCCTTTAATAAAACCCTCCACTCTTGATTCAATATCGTATTCTTGACATAGCATTTTACCCATATTTTGCCCACAACTCTTAGGCAAGTCACAACCCATATTGTAGCTTATGGTCTTAGCTAGGATTTGGGTGGTAATTTGACTAAGAGTCGTCTGCAAAATGTGAGCAAAAACGCTATGCCAAGAACACGATGTTAAATCAGGCGGATGTGGGGCTGGTTTCAAATTTTCACATTTTTGATTATTCTTTTCTGGTAGTCTGATTTGTTTCTCTTCGTGAGGGAAGGCAGACCAACCCTGCAATTAACCATCAATAATTTAGTCTTTATAGAACTTAGCGCTAGATTATCGAGGGCTGACTGTATTCGAAATTATTGGACGACTATTCGAAACTAATCAACAAAATGTCCAGTCTTTTTTTAACTAGATTAAACACCTGACCCATTATTGTGTGGCACACATCATTGCATTTCAATAAAGGTATCATGAAAAGAAAAAAAAGTAATTTTAAAGTAAATAATTTCAAAAAGCAAAAACTGTCTTTTTGAGCAGACCTCACTCCCAAAATAATTGCATTTTTGAATTCCTTGTGGCAAAATTTGCATGGCCCAATCACTAATTCCCTTGAAAAATAAAAATAAAATTTTAAAAATTTTCACTTCGAAGGACCAAGCAAAAAAAAATTCGGCACATCAAAGAGTATTGAAAAAAGGGGGCTGTACAAAGATTAGTAAATGTAAAACTCAAAATTGATATCACTGACACTTTCAAGGCGGCTGTACACCATAATTTACGTGAAAATTTGTTACGAGGTACATTTGTTACGCGCTCACTTTGTTACGCCACAAAAATTTGCATTTATTCATTTACAGTACTCATTTTTGAAAGGATTTCTTTATTCTGAGGCACCCCATTAAGCAAAAAGACCTCAGGAATCTAAATCTGAAAACAGAATTTCAAGAAGAGGCTTAGTTGCTAAGATATGATTATAGCCAGCCGCAAACTTAGTGTTTATCCTTTTTTTCTCCTAGTTTTGATCATATCTCAACAACCAAGCCTCTTTTTGAAATTCTGTTTTCAGATTTGGATTTCTGAGGTCTTTCTGTCTACTGGTGTGCCTCAGAATAAAGAAATCCTTTAAAAAAATGGGTATTGTAAATTATTATATGAAAATTTTTGTGGCGTAACAAAGGCGTAAAAACAAAATTTCGCGTAAATTATGGTGTACAGCCCTTTCAACATCTGACAAAAAAGTAATTGACAAAATGCCAAACTAGAATTTTGCTGAATTGGAAAAAAGCTATTGAAATTTTGCCGAACTGGTAAAAAGGTAATTCGAAAATTGCCGAACTCGTAAGATCTACTCTTTGATTGATTACAATTCGTAATTCGTCTTGCTGGGTGCTATAAAAATTGAGTTACCTACATGTTTTAGATGCAATTTCTCAGCAAATTGTAATTTTTCATTTTCATTATATGCTAGTTTTTCCTTTTTTGAATACCGCATTTTATGTCTTTCAGATTTTGAGCAGCATGGACGAGAACAATTCAAGTGAAGGTGAAGAATACGATCCAAAAAACGAACCCAAACTTGCTTTGATGCGAATATATATTCAGTCTTTCGCTACATAATAATGAGGACATGGTCGATGCGGATCCAGTTCTTCTACCGCCAGTAAACGCGATGAACTCAGACGAGGAGGAAATGGAAGTGGAAGAGCAAGAAGGGCCTGAGATTGTACCAGCACCGCCGGTTATCCACGGTATATCTTTTTTGTTCCCTTCCATTCCTTTATCTCTTCTTGTTTATCTTTAGACAGACTCTATCCAAAGGACCAAAGCTGGGATCAGCAGGATAAAATAAATCTGCATGACTTTTCTTTGTTCATCCAACCAGATGGCGAGTACATTGAAGGCCGTGATCCAGTTCAGCTGTTTGAGCTCTTCTTCGACGAGACCGTCTACAATCATCTGCTTGCGGAGACCACTGCTTATGCGAACAATCCGAGCTTTCATCTCCCTGTCAAGGAACTCAAGGCCTTCGTCGGAATTTTGAATTAAAAAATCCATATTTGACACGGATTTAGTGCGTTATGATGGCTTCAATCGTTGGATGGTTCCAACGAATTCAAGACCGCAGTGTGGACTTTGCAATACACAGGCAACAAACATTTGCAGGAGGTGCGACTTCGGTCTCTGCGTTAGATGTTCCAAGAACTTCAATTTACAGAGCTGAAATAAATTTAGTAGTTGTGTTTAGTAGAGTTGTGTTTAGTATCAATGTTGTTTCTGCACTCTTATAAAAAGCGGTGTTCAAAAGGGAAAATCAAGCATGTACTGAAAATATTTTTTTTTTGTTAAACCCCGAAATTTCATCAATAAAATACATCTTTTGACCATATTTTTAAGCATATTAAAATAAAACCAACTATTTCACCCCTAAAAACGACATTTTCGGCACGAAAATAAAAAGTCGAAAACATTCGGAGTAAAGGGGGAAGTAAGGCAATATTTGTAAGTATTACGCACACGTGGGCACAAGTGGGGTAAAAAGAAGGGGGTAAACAAAAAAGTATAGGCAAAAGGATGGTTAACCGAAAGAGTATGGGAAAATGGTGGGTATTACCCACTGGGTAACCAAAAGAGCATGGGAAAATGAAGGTGTGATCAAAAGTGTATGAAGAGAGTAAGGGTGGGTAACCAAAAGAGTATGTCTCAAAGAGTGGGTAAGCTAAAGAGCACGGGTGTAAACTGAGGTAACCTAAAGAGTGTGGATGTAAAGGCGGGTAACTTGAAGAGCATCGGTAAATAATGGGGTAAGGTAAAGGGTATTGATAAATCTAAATATTTTATAAGAAGATATAGGGCTACGAAGCAGCCATATATCTTCGGGATAAAGCTTTTTTGGTATCAAAAAAAGCTTTATTCATATCTTTGCCCTACCCGCCTTGCATATTTTTTAATGATGTAAGCTTTTCAATGGTAATCTGCAAACTCGACCTTAAAGATATTAGAAGTAATTTTGACAGTAAAATGCTTTCAATTATGCTTTGCAATGAACGAAAGAAGAGAACACCGTTAAAGCACAAACACCCTAAAAATTTTGCAAAACTTAAACCTTTGCAATGGTAATGTCCAATCCCGGCCTCAAACACCTTACGTAGTTTTTAGCAATAAGTGCTTTGCAATGGTATTGTAGTTAAAGCTTTTACATGGTAATGCGCAATCACAGGCTTTACCGCATGTGAAACTTAGAAACTTTCAAAGCTTGTAGGCAGTGATGTACAATCCTAAGTTAAAACATTTTATACTATTTGCAACGGTCAAACTTTTTTCAATGCTACTTACAATGGTAATTTTGCAAAAATTGCAATGGTACTTTTGCAATAGTATTGTGCAGTCATGGCGTCAAACAGCTGCACAAATTAAAACAATAAATACTTTGCAATGGTAATGATCTTAAACGCCCAAAAGAATTTCCAACGTTAAAGCCAATTACAGACTTATCCGCCTATGCATAGGCCGGACCCTTAGGACCAGTTTTGAAGCGAAGCTTGACACCCTCTATCCTTTTGCAATAGAACCCTAGTTAACATACTAGAGAAAAATCATCAAAAATGTGAAAAATCGACACCATTCCCTTCGACAACCTAGATGGTAAGTAATTCATTAGAGAAAATACGGCATTGACCTTCACTTGCCACTTGTTTGGTTGTACTTACATCACGCTTCCACTTCTTATTATTCTTCTTCTCGTTTTTCTCACTTTTCTGTTTTTTGAGTAAAGCTTTTAGTTAGAAACGTCTTTGAAAGACAACGAATTTTTTTTGTCACTTTCTCTCTCTCTGATTATTGTGTATTCTTGGTTTGAATTACGTCTGCCGATATAATATGGAGTGTTTTGGGAAACGCTGATCAATCTTTAGACTCTAAGACTTTTAGGAAGTTAAACAAGGGTCAGGCTAGCAATGAACTAAGATATAATTTTAATTTAAAGTTTTAACTTAATAAACTTAAAAAAAGATATCTGCGTAATTATAGACTCTATAATATAGAGTCACCCTATTTTTTGCGGGTTACACCTGTTCGATGCAAAATTTTGGAAAACTTTTTTTTCAGTTTTGAACACAACAAAAAATAACCTTGTTCGACTTACTATTGGAAAAGTATATTTTTTAATAATTGAAAGAATTGGCGGTGCATAATTATAGAGTTACTTTTATAACATTAATTTATTGATGCTACTCGGTTTATTTGTTTCTCTTCGTACCCCCCTCCAAAATCGATTTTTCCAAAAATGCTTAAAAACAATTTTTAAAGGATGTTTGTCACTTCCTTATCATGGCAATTCCGACGTTTGAACACGCGCGGGACCACCTACTTTACGCCGAATTATTTTTATTAATTTGTAGTTTTTCTTTACTGAAGTCTTTTTTCAGTTTGAAGTCATGTTTATTTTTTTCGCTCCATATTTTTGCCGGCTGAATTGGTAGTTCTAGTTTATATTTTTATTTTCAGGTGTGTCAGCCAAAAGCCGTGGAAACGTGTAAGCCATTAGATAAGTTCCTTTATTTTCATATGCCGTTTGCTGCATTGCGTCTTTTTTCTGGTTTCGCACGTCAAAAGATTGCCGGAAGTTATTTTTCCAACTTTTAATTCATGGAATCACTGAGGAATACAAGACTGAGCTTCGTTTCCAGTGAGTTTACTTCTGTGCTCACTTCTTCAAACGACTATCCTATTTTAGAATGTCTGCTGTGTTGGCTATTCAAAAGGCGGCTGAAGCATACTTGTCGGGTCTCTTCAAGGATACGCATCTTTGTGCCATCCATACTCAGAGAGTTATCAGAGAGGGAAAATCATTTTATGATCGTGATGAGGGACGTTTAGCTTCTGCTTCGAATTCATGGTGGTAAGCGAAGAAGTCCGTCGGAGATTGAGTTATTTCTGCTGCTTCTTTGTACGAGTTATCACTTTTCCAAATAAATTTCTTCTCTAAGATATGTTTGGTTGTTTTTTTGCTGTCTTCATTCTGAAATTATGATAACAGTCTGGGATGCGATTTAAATTTTCGTGTGTAATTTTCTATGAATCTTCTAAGGCTAAGGTTGTGGTTGAAATAATTTTCTTAGCTTTCGTGAGTTAGTTTTGCTATTAGTATGTTTTGCTGAATTTTCTTTATAGACAAGCATTGTGTTGACAGATCCTTATTCATATTCTTTATTGTTCACAGATATATTCACTAAATATGGTATGCCTCGTGTGTTTGCGCAAAGTTGGAGGCGAAAGTGGTGCAAAATTGTCTCTCTGCGATCCTCGTCTTCTCCCTTATGTGAATTTTTCGTGTGAATTTTTTCCCTGTGAATCCCTGTGAAATTTTTTGGATCTGCAAAAGGAGCGTCAACGTGTTTACATCTGTTATAGCCATTTTTCGGAAGAGGACATTATCAAAGACAATTTGGGCCTTCCAACAGGCATGAAGCGTAAGGCGGTCATCATTCGATCTCTAACAAACAAATCTCCTTCTGCAGAAACAATGCTGACGGTGACATTTGAACAATCAGATGTAAATAAAAATCATGTATACCACTGTAAAGTGCAAATTCTAGGAAAATCATTTTTCCTTCATAAATCGTCCTTCTCATCCCTTTCAACATATGCCATCCATCGAAATCATGTTTAATTTCTTGTCTCTCTTTGGCTAAAAATGACTGGATCTGCTTGCTTCGGTCAGTTGTTATTGAATTTATTTGTAATCCAGACAACTCAATATTTCCAATGCATCTTTTTTTTTAATCCAGCCGACTCCATCTTATTCGATACACCTTTAAAATTTTTTTCGATAACAAAGAACTTCAACTTCTTTGTAAACCTTTTCATTTTTGTTAATACAAAAAAATGTCATCACTTTTTTAGTATTATTGCCAAGGCATGCGACGCAGTAAAATTCAGCACAATAACAGGGACTGTCATATTGACCATCCATCCAAATGTTTGCTCCCTTCTAACTTAGAAGTTCTAAGAAAAAAAGCTTGATAAGTTTCCAAAATATGAAACCTACTGGTTTGAAAATCATCTCCTGAGCTAACTGGCTTTCTTGTGATCGATAAAAAATAATTCGGCATAAAGTAGGTGGCCCCGCGTGCGTTCAAACGTCGAAATTGCCATAATAAGGAAGTGAAAGTGTCCTTTAAGTAATAATTTTGTTAAAAAGAGGTAAAAATAGTAACTTAGAGGAGAACAGGGGCTGAATTGGGAGGGGAAGGGAGTCATAGGACCACTAATTTGAAGGACCATTCATCCGTCTCCCTTAGTGAACCAGGTCAAAAAGTGCCTCTAGATGCACTCTGATCAAGAGTATTGCTCGGATTCATCTCGCAGGTAAGTCTGTGCGCGCATCTCTAATTCTTCAAGCCTCCTATGCCCCTTCTGGGGGCGTAGAGGGCCTGGAGGCTTAGGGTTGAGACGCGCACACACACATACCTGAGACATAAATCATTCGAAAGCGACTCTGGATGCATAAAACATGTATGCATAGCAGAGCTTCTTTATGCGCTAGGTCCCTGCAAGGGATACTGCGTTCAAGATTTTCTCTTTTTCTACAGAGTGGCCCCTTCCCTGTCCCTTCCTCTCCCTTTTACAGCCCTTCTGCCCAATAAAATATAGTTGAGCAGCCCTTTTACAAAGTGGCCCTATTTTTTTTTTACATTCTCCTCCCAATACAGCCCTTAACTCCTTCAAAATAGTCTTTTTGTTTTTTGGCATAAATTATACATAAAAATGATTATTAGAGAGACTTCGGAAAAACCAATTTGGGGAAGGGGGGGGTGTGACCGAGTAGCGCCAATTTCATTAATATTTGAACTCAGCCAAAGTTGTTTTTTTCCTTTAAGCGTTTATGTTTTTTGAGAGCTCGAGAAGAATAAGGCTTTCTGAACGTGAGAAAGGTCAAATCGATGCTTTTCAGTGTGCTAGAAAAGGGTTTAAAACAATTGTTAGGGATATCGTTTATATATGAAAATTATCAACGCTCACCGTATTTTCTCTAATAAACACTCTCCCTGATTCAAAACAGTGTTCTTGACCTAGTTTTTGCAGACGACTCTCAGGCAAGTTACCACCCAAGTGTCAGCTTATTGTCTTAAATACACTTTGGGTAGGCCACTTGCCTAAAAGTATTCTGCAAAAGATACATAAAAATGGAGTGCCAAGAACACCATTTTTAATCAAGAGTGGGCATTTATAAAAAAAAATACAGCACAGTCGACTCTCTAAAACATATCCCTGTGCACAACTTGGTTGACCTTAACAAATTTAAGGCAAAGTGAGTCTCGATACAATGTAACCCTCTATATAACATACCCCGGGCTCGGTCCTAACAAAGTAATTGGCCCTCGATATAATATACAGTCAAGAAAATTGCTAAAAAATATAAAATTTGAAATTCGAACGTATTGCCACGAAAATATTATTGTTTTTTTCCTAAATTCGCCTCCGTCATTTTTAGTTTTGTTCTCATCTTTCTATTTTTATTAGTCTCTTGCTTATTCTTTAACTTTAGAGTAACTATGGAAATGGCAAGAAGCAAGAAGCGGCGCGTAATAACTCTGGAGGAAAAAAAGAAAATCATCGTGGCAACAGAAGAGAGAAAAAGTTTGGGCCAGCTCGTTATTCAATACGGCATTAAGAAAGCAACGCTGCAAACAATTCTCACGGATAAGGCAACAATTATCAGTGCAATTGATGAAGGCCAAGCACAGCGGTCTCAAATGAAGGTAGAAAAGCATTAAGATCTTGAAGTGCCAGTTTTACGCCGGATTAAGACGGTCAGAATGTCGCAGTAACGGGTCTTTTGGTCATGGTAAGATTTATTTTCTATTCTGTTTTTTTACCGGTTATTTTACCGACATTTTAAATTGTTGTTATTGGGTGGTTTAATAAACGATTGTGAAGAAAAACTCGATATAATATACGGCTGCCAATATTATGCAAATTGATTCTAGGTACAAGATACGCGTGATATAACATATCCTTCGATATAACATATTCCGGACTTGGTCCCGGAGGAGTATGTTTTATCGAGTCCTGATTGTATATAGACTATCTTTGTCTACAATTAATTAACCATGAACTTCTCTTAGTTTTTAAGTTTTACGGCTTTACGGTCAGAAAATTTGCTGTCAAAATATAAAAAAAATTAATAGAGTTTTTCTTTTGTGCTTGATACTTTTGGCCAAAATAGGCACTAATTTACTTAACCCATCCCTGCTATCCCTCTTAAAAGCTATCTTCAAAAAAAAAAATTAAAAACCACGTTTTAGTAATAATTTTGAAAAAATACGAAAAGGCATAAAAATTGTTAAATTTAGCAATATAATCATCATAGGTCAAGGGTTTAAAAAATTTGATTTTTCCTAAGCTTCTTTTTCATTGCAAAAAGTCAGGTTTTTGATCATTAACTAGTAGACATTTGCGTTTTTAATACGTTGATGGATTTAAGCATTTAAAATTAAAGGTGTCTATTGTATTTGTATAGTAAAATGACAGTTGACAAAGCTTTTTTGAACAAAAGTAGTCATTTTTTAAAGAAAGTTTTTATTTTGAGGCATCCTAATAGCCAAAATGTTTTCAGAAATCTGAATCTGAAAACACAATTTCTAAAATTGTCTTGCTTGCTGAGATATGACTAAAAGTTGTTAAACCGACATTTTGGGACAACTACCACCTTGTTTGGAGTCATACCAAGCCACATTTAAAATTATGTTTTCAGTTTTTCGAGGACATTTTGACAAATTGACAACTAAATTAAAAACTCTTTTAAAAATGGATTTTTTTATTCTGAACTATCAAAAGTGTTGAAAGTAGCATGTCCAACTGTCCTATAAGTCATTGTTGGTCTATGGCAAGTGAATCCGAGCAGATATGGGAGTTCCCCTTTTTAAGCGACTTTTCACTATTTTTTTACAGTTTACAGTCTTCTGCTTTACTCACTCACTCACTCCTATGAAAAAAGTTGTAAAATGGGAAGCCAGCCATAAACATTACTAATATTAGTATAATTTTGCAGTTTCCGCCAGAACACTTCCACCTGCTCAGGCTTCACTGCCGGTGCCTTGCAGAACAGCTTGATTAGCCGATTTAGACAGAGCACTAAACGCAAGATGCCTATCCACAATGGCGATCCTGACGGTAAATATCGGGGATGGAGGCGGTCTTTTTTTTTTAATAAAAATCAGAAAAAAAAATGACTTTAGCCCTGGTGCACGCATGTTCACACTGAAAATTTTTTATATGGTTTGCCCAAGCTTGATCGGCTATGTATAGATGACGTGACAACGTTCGGATGAACCTTATACGAACTTTTGAGCGAACCTTGTCCAATGTTTGTGCGAACCAACAGACAAGGTCGTTTTGACCAGAAAAAGTAATCACATTTTAAAGTTCGTACAGACATCGGTCAAAGTTGACCCTAAAGTTCATCCAATCATTGTCACGTCATTTATACATAACAACCGACTAACCTTGGGCAAACCTTGTACAATGTTTGTGCAAACCTTACCTAAATTTACTGGCATCAAGTAGGAATTAAACCAGAAACCTAAAAAAGCTCACATTAGCAACTTACCATTGCGCCTGCATATTTCAGGCTTATGTAGTACATACTATGCATGTTACAGACCAAAATCGGATATTTGCATTTTAGAAATTTTTTACAACATAGTTGAATTTTAACGCTACTAGGAGATGCCCCCACCTCCAAATGAAGTTTTCTAAAAGTAATTAAAGACCATTTTTAAGTAACAATTTTGGTATAAAGAGGCCAAAATACTAACTGAGAGAGGAATAAGGGCTGTATTCAGAGGGAATAGAAGAGAATAGGGCCACTTATTAAAGGGCTACCCAACCATATTTTATCGGGAAGAAGAGCTGTATATGGGAAGGGGAGGGACAGGGAAGGAACCACTCTGTAGGAAAAGAGAATATCTTGCACATAGTATTCCTTTCAGGGACCTACCGTATAAAGAAGCTCTGCTATGCATACATGTTTTATGCATCCAGAGTTATTTTCGGGTGATTTATATCTCAGGTATGTTTAAGTGCGCATCTCAACTCCAAGCCCCCGTCGCCCCCGTAAGGCGACAAAGAGCAGTACTCTTGATCAGAGAATGCATTTAGAAGCAGTTTTTGTCCTGGTTCAGCAAGCGAGACGGCTGAATGGCTCTTTAAATTAGTGATCTCCTATTACTCACTTCATCTTCTAATTCAGCCCCTATTCTCTTCTAAGTTACTATTTTGGCCTCTTTATACCAAAATTGTTACTTAAAAATGGTTTTTAAGCACTTTTGGAAAAATCGATTTAAGGAGAGGAGTATAACAACCGAGTAGCGTAGTTTCAATGTTCGTAAAATCTTTAAAGCTTGCAACAACCTTAGGTTTAAGATTATTACATGGCACGAACCTTGTAAAAACCTGGAAAGCAACAATTCCGCCTTAATACGACCTTGTCATTAAGGTTCGGACAAGGTTCGACAATGTTTACGACAAGTTCAAAGCTTATGCAAACCATCTACTTTTCGTATTCAAAGGTTCGCAGAAGCTTTAAACCTGCCATGAACCTTAACACAGACCTTGGGCGAAGCACATAAAAAATTTTCAGTGCATATATTGTCGACAGATCCATAAAAAGAGGTGTATCTCAACTTTCTGATTTTTCAACCAAATTCTATTTACACCGTTTAAAAGCGCAGCCAATTCTACGTCGAACGACACCTCAAATACGAGTTTTGAAAAAAATGTGAAAAGGTTGTAAGATAGAACTAATTAAAAAATCTGAATTTTTCAATTTTGACTTAGTTCTGTTCGCAGCTTTCCCATTTTTTTAATCAAAAATCGTGTTTGAGGTGTCATTCGACGCAGAATAAACTGGGGTTTTTGAACGGTATAAATAGAATTTGGTTTAAAAATCAGAAAGTTGAGATACACCTATTTTTATAGGTTTGTTGACATTCCTGGCAACAAACCTATGTACATTTATTTACTGTAAGTCTATTCCTCAGACTTCCTGCAGTGCAACAGTCCTACAGACCTAGTCAATGTCAAGTCTCTAATAGTGCCGCGACCTGTGGACAATATCAGGCAATTGAAGATTTTCCTGGCTTTGAAAAAAAAAAGTGTTACTCCGTATTTTTCAGCATAATGTCTGCCTCAGACATTAGCGAGATAGAGAGTTTGGGAGCTCTCGGCTTCTCTCTGGGCAGCTGGAAGTCTAAGCACAAAAGTAGTCATAGCTATCACCACAATTATCAGGTTAGGATTCGGTTGTGTAGGTACAAATAAAAAATAATAAAACAACCTATTTTTAAAAAGGTTTAGCGCTACAGTCAAACCTCGTTAATCCGGCACCCCAAGGAAGGTCCCGAGAAGCGGTTTTATCGAGAAATGGACCTCGATAATTCGGTATCCAAAGCCTGGTTTCTTGGGGTGTCGGGTTATACAGGATCGACTTTACTTGGTTATAATAATAGACGCATTAAAAAACTCTTTTTGCCCAGTTTCAGAAAAAAAAAGTGTTAAAACCATGATTTACTTTAGTCCCCCAAGCCAAAAAGTTGATGTTTAGTCAATTTTTTTGTTGTTGATAAAAGTGCTATTCAATACTTTCAAACTGTTTCCTGTAGATTAAAGTTGGGAAATTAATAGAGCGAGAGAGAGGGTTCGCCCTCGCAGGGGGGATGAGGGGGATTAGTATAGAAAGGCGTGAGTATAAAATCCGCGTAAGGGGGCCGAAAAAGTCTTGAGAGTTAGACACGCGAGCACAGATTTACCTGCGAGATTAATCCGAGCAAGATTCTTGATCAAAAATGCATCTAGAGGCACTTTTAACCCTAGTCCAGTAAGAGAGACATGGTAAAAGGGCAAAAAAAGGCGAAATAATCGCACAAATGACCAAATAGCGTCGAAGTTTTTTTTTATTATGAGGTAACACACAACATAGCAATGATGTCATCAAGAATCCAAACAGAATTTCTAAAATTAGTTTACTTGCAGCCATATCTCGACAAGCAAACAATTTTTTTAAATTCTTGAGGACACTTTAATTACTGGAGCGGCTCAGAATAAGAAAATTTCAAAAATGGACACTTTTGTTCAAAAACATCAAAAATTTCGGGAAAAAGCATGGCCAGCTTTTTATGCGGAAAATATCCAAAAACGTCTACGCGCCCAATGCCAACATAATAATGATTAGTGAATCCTCAACGCCCTTGAATGATTCCCTTTTTAATTATAGAGAAGCTAATTTTTAGAGCAACCAAAGCAGTAGCCAAAAGAAGTCGCTATCAGCTTCAGCAATGGCAGCAACAGCGGCGGCTGCCGCAGACGACTCGCTGTCCCAGCAACATCGCTTGGTGGTTAATAGCTCATCGCTAGGTGCGCTTACAGGTCTTTTTGCACTCTTTTTGGGTGTTGTGCTGTCTAGTGGTCATTTGTGCACTTGAATTGTGGCCCATAGCCAAGAATAAAATTTTAAAGAGGTCAAAGTATTCAAAAGGGGTTCACCAGTATGAGGCTTAAAAAATTTCAATTTGATCTGTAGCATTTATCTTTATCTAATAGCTGAGAGTCTAGCAAAGAAAATGACACTCAGCATGGTATTCGTATTTACTAAACATTCTTGTTTCGAATCCTTGTCTTTCTTTGCAGATTGCCTTGCTTAAAGAATGCATACTATTTCTTGTTTGTATTAAGCGCTGTCACGTATCGTCAAATTCGCGACTGTATCGGTTCTGAAAGCAAGCCAAACTCTTTCCTTTTTTGATGAACCACTCGGCGCGCTTCTTCTGGCGTATATTGCATACCTAAAAGCAATAAACATTTTTCAATTCCACATAGAGGTGACACAACACAACTTGATGTTAGGTGTCATTTTCCCTTCTAGACTTTCAACTATTGGACAAAAAAGATTTCATCGAAAACCGCGAACTCAAAATGTTATGGCAAAGATTTGCTTCAAAAGTCGGAGCAGCTTGGATAATTGGATTTGATGGCGCGACCCCTAGATTTCCCACTGTCTACGAGCCTGTCTTGTCTACAAAATAAAATATAATTGCGATGTTTGGCCGAACTTTAAAGAACATCCAAAATTTAAGCCCTATGTAAATATGGCATAGTTTATATTACAGGAAGCTACCGCAAAAAAGCTCTTCACAAAAAAGCTCCGGCATGAATGCTATATTCATGCATCCAAAGCTATTCTCGAGTGATTTATGTCTCAGGTATGTTTTATGTGCGCATCTCAACTCCAAGTCCCCCAAGTCCCCGTCGGCCCCGTAGCACCCGTAATGGGGCGAAGTTGTAGATGCATGCACAGACTTACCTGTTCGAGCAAGATTCTGAAGAAATAAATGCATTTCAGTCCTTTTTTGCCACAGTCCAGTGAGAAAAACATGGTAAAAGGGCAAAAAAAAGCGAAAGAATTGCACTAATGGGTTGCAGAAAAAACTGCCTTAAGCGCAAATGACCGGCCTAAAACAACTCGCTTTACCCTTTTTAGTGCATTAAAATAGGTTAGGGTGGATGGTACACGTATTTTGTGGCAGTTACATTTGGGGGGGGGGGTATATTACTTTGGGGCGATATAATACAGTATAGTCCGATACTTTTTGCTGTAAAATATCTACTATTGCATTAAAAAGAAGCTCATCCGGTTTTTCAGAGTTTTTGGAAGTTGTTCAAAACAACAAGAGGAGGGACCAAGCTAATTTTGAAAATTTTAAAAGTGACAGCACTTTCTGAAAAGCCTAATATTTAGCACCAAATGAATTTTTGTATCTAAAAAAGGTGAATCCACAAATATTTGCACATCACCTTGAAAACCAACAAGTAAATTTTCTATTTCATTATCTCTATTGGTTTGTATTCACTTCCTTTCCCAACATTTCTTTTCCAAACACCAATTGTATCCTCCATTCACACACACACAGTTTTGCCGTCTCCTAACTGTTAGCTGTTAGTCTCTATTCACTAGGATCCATCTAATGCCTGTTTTCAGCGCCTCCAGGTATAGCCTCCATGCTGCGAAATGCCAACAACCTTATGCCTAAACGACCCAACACCTCGCCCTCAGCCTCTGGCCTGGATTTGTGTTCAGCGGGAGAGAGCGATACCGATTCAGGGCAGGGAGCTAATGCTCGCAAACAGGGCAGATCTCTCAGCTTGAGGGATGCAGAGCCAGCCAGTCTACTGTTCACCGACTTCATGGTGGCCCCTCTCTACGAGTGGGCAGAGAAGATGCGCATCCAATCCGTCGGTGGAGAGGACCCCAGTCCCAATGGAGGTGTCAACAACAACTTAGGCTCTGCCGACAAACTCTGGGGTAGTGGCGTGTGGAATCACATTTCCAGTTGTGCCTCCCAACAACGCCGCCGCTCGGGGGACATTAGTTTGCCGGGTACGGCACTTGTTTACTTTGACTAATCAGTGAGGACTTTGTTTTCTTTTAAATGGACTATCTTTTTGTTTCAATGGTTGTTTATGTCGCAATCAAGCGCTTTTTCCCCTAGTGTGTGAACAACATCTTCACCATCCCAATTTGTTTTCCAAAGAATGTCTAAGCTATCCTAAGCAACTCTTATACGTTAAAAACAATAAAAGTTTGGTTGAGCATGTTCTTAGTATTGACATAATTGGAGCACATGCAATTGGTGGCATTTCAAAAAGCTTTTTTTTTCTTAAAAAAAAGCCACTAGTGGCACATGCCACCAAAAAGTTCAATATAAAAGATAGAAAAAAATGTAAAATATATATTAATAGGTTAAAAATTCGAAAAAGTTTCGAGCGTTGTATTGCATATGGATTCATTGCAAAATGTGACTGAATGTATGCTAGTTTATACGTAACATTGGCTTGATTAAAGGCTTTCTTACAGCCCCAATCAGCGCGTTTTACAGGTCCTCAGAGAACGGATTACAAGCGATGTTTTCCAAAGCATTGATCACAAACGGCTGCCTATTCTTGTTGCGTTCAAACGATTCGGCATTCTTCTGGTAGTACTTAAGCTGGAACACTTCAGAGCAAGACACCTTAAGTAAACAATAGTAATACAGAGTGAAAGACAGTTGAAAAGGCATTAAATATTAACTGTTTCGCGCACTCTTGACAATAAACGACCTTTCCATCCGACATAAACACAACTTCCGGAAATTCAGAAATCCTAAAGCACAAAAGTACTAAAAAACGCCGAAATAAGGAAAAAATATGGCCAAATGGCAAAATATGGAAATCCATATAATATGGAAAATATGGAAATTTTTTTCGCTCTTTTTAATCATAAACCAACATAAAACATGTTTTTACATCGTATTTAAGCCAAAACAAGTCGTAAAAAATATGGAAATCCATATAAATCCGCTCCCTAGTCATCACTAATAATTATGTCATTGTTAATAATTATTAGTGTTGGGGATTGGGTGTTCGGGCGTGATTTACTACCGGAATTTCCGTCCCGCACTCCAACACTAATAATTATTCATTTCAAAACAACAACTTTTGTGCATTGGTGGTATCTGCCCCAATTTTCGGTGGCACTTTTGCCACCACTCATTTACTACCAATTGGTGGCATTGCCTTTGTGGCATTTGCCCCGTGGCACTACTTGTAGTGGCAACTGCCACCATTCATTTACTATGACCCAATGAGTCTCCAGTATCAGTTTTTGCAGTTCAATATTAAAAATATGCTCAACCAGCATTCTACCAATGCTTTGATTTACCTAATAGCTAGGAAGCCAAGGTAAACTTCTTATTAGGGAAGTCACCAATCTTCATAGGATCCATAAATAAGTTGTTTGTCTTATAGGAAAAATATTGTGAGCCAATTTTCTTTTCAAAAATCCCTCTTTTGTGTAGCAATGTGTGTTAGTCTTCAATGGCTGCTTTCAAGTGTACATTTTTCTTAAATATTTTTGTGGTATGTAAAATTCATTCTTTCTTTTCAAATATTTTTTTAGTAGATGTAATTAAAACAGATTAATTAACCAACTGTAGAATAATTGTCGCCAACCATCTGTACTTTCTTCTGTCAGTGATTATTTGATCTTTTCCCTGAGAATATATTTCACACTCATGTCTGAGTGCGTCTTTTCCCTGTTCTTTTCCGCTAACAAAAATCAAAAATATAGATTTAGATGGCGGCTGTGTTGTTGGGGGCAGGGTAAGTTGGTAATGAGTGGCTGAAATATTTTCTTAGGAGCAACTCTTCGAGTATGCCCAATTAGAGATGGTTTTAAAAAAATTTGAACTTTTTGATGAGAAAAAATACTCATTTTTGCAAGCAATCTTTCTTATTGTAAATATATCTCAATAAACAAACCACTTTTTAACATTGTCTTTACAGATTTGGACTTCTGAGGTCTTTTTGCCTATTGGGGTGCCTCAAAATACACATTTTATATTGTAAATAAAATATAAGATTTCTGTTCAAAAGCTAAAAAAATCGAGAGCCATCTCTAACTGGCATTTTATTTAGCATCTTTGCGGTTGTTGTTCAGTACGCAAGTGCTTTATTAAGCAGAGACCCCTTTTCAATAAAGGGGTTTGTGACATAGTGTTTTCTCCAACTTTTTAAAATTTCTTTTTGAAGCACGATCACTGATTTTATAGGGCATGAACTGAACTACTAAATGAGTGGTCGTGCTCCATAAAGAAATTTTAAAAATTGGAGAAGAAACACTATGCCAAGAACCCCGTTTTTGAAAAGTGGTCTCCCTTTAATGGAACATTTAAAGTAAACAGACACCAACATTTTTTGCTCGAATCTTCTACTCCTACTTCTCTTGTTCAGTTTTGTCTTCTCTATAGAAAAAAATAAAACCCCAATAAAAGAGTGTTATTGTAATGTTGGATAACCACTTTAAGTTTTGAATTTTATATTTTAGACGAGGATGTGCCAGCCCTCCAGCTACGCTCCCTAGAAGACTACACTCCAGCCTTGAAGAATGCTATCAGAGCCATAAGACGGATCCAGTTGCTGGTGGCTAGACGCAAGTTCAAGGAGGCATTGAAGCCTTATGATGTGAAAGATGTAATTGAGCAGTACTCGGCAGGACATGTGGATCTGCAGGCCAGGGTCAAGCATGTCCAGCAGAGGTAGTAATACATATTAAGCACCGTCTGAAGCTCAAACATTCGAAGTCTACGTACCTCACTCCCGGGCTCAAACACTCGAAATTCAGCACGCTACTTTTTAGAAGCAGTGTAAAAACACGGCACTCGAGTCACGTTTTCGACCGCTAGTTAATGCATCTATTATAAAAAATATTGCGCAGATTCGTCTCGCAAATAAGTCTCTGCGTGCATCTCAAGCTCTAGCCTCCAACCCACCTACGGCTGTATACTAGTTCGTATTTTTGGTTTTTGAATTCAGTATTTCCCGTAAAAGTTTGATTCGTAAAAAAGTATTTCGAAAATGGGATGTTTCGCGAAAAAGTAATTGGAAAAACAGGAGTTTCTCAAAATAGCTTTTCGAATTCGTAGTTTTTCGCAAAACTTTTCTTCGAAGACAGCGGCTTTCGCAAAAAGGGGTTTTCGTGACTTGTAAAATTAATTATAAATCTGCAAAAGCAATAGATATGTAAACCTCTTTAAGCACGAAGAGCACGAATAGGCAAAAAAATACAGTAGTGTAATATTCAACAGATAAACAAACGTCGAAATATCAATCGAAATATAAATTTCGCGAAAACTCCGTTTTTCGAAATTCTCGTTTTCGAAAACTACCTTTTTCGAAACACTTTTAGCCAAAACGTCATTTTGCCAATTTAAACGTTTGCTAAAAATATTTTTGCGAACCCAACAGTTGCGAGATTAGCCGATTTCGAAATCTAAAATTACCAACTAGTATACAGCCCCCACCTACGCATCGAGGAATGCTTGAAGGCGAGGTCTCGAGAAACCTGAGGCATTAATCACCAAAAAACATACTCTGGATAAATAAAAATAGCATGCATGCTAGAATTTTTGTGTGCAGTAGGTCCCTGTAAACAAAATAACAGTCAAGTCTCGTTAATCCGTCACACCAATAAGTTCGATCCACCACTGGGTTTGACCATTTCTAACCTCAACTTTTGACATCTTTTGCCCAGTTTGATGTTGATGTCTTTCAGGCAAAAAATCGTAACGATTCTGAGTTTGCCAGTCGTTTTTCGAAAAGCCAGCAATATTGCCGTCAATAAAGTCAAACGTCGATTTATGACACCTATTTAAAAAAAGATGTCGTTTAACCGAGATTTGGCTTTATTGACGGCAATATTGCTGTCCTTTTGAAAAATGACAATTTTTTGCACTAGAAACATTAATATCAAAGTTGGCAAAAGATATCAAAAATTGAGGCGAGAAAATGGTCGGAGCCAGCTGTGGGCCCAACTTGTTGGGATGACCGATCAACGAGACTTGACTGTATGTTAAAACTGTATTTTTTTGTGTTTTTGAGAGCATCCAGGTACCCTCTTAGGTTGGTATGCCCTGGTCCCTTACTTTGACATATAATGCAGCTTATCCTTAATTTGTAGGCTTGACCAAATAGTTGGACTAAAACCCAACAAAGAGGAGTTGAAGATCTCTCTGACTCATAGGGTTATGAAAGTGGAAAGGCAGGTGGAGAAGATAGACAAGAAGATGGACTTATTGGTGGAAATGTTTTTGGAGGAAAAAAGGTTGAAGTTAGTGGATGGCCAGCAACACTACGCATCCAACCACTCATTTATCCCTCCTTACAATAGAAGGGGGCAGGGAAGAGGGCAGCCATCCACTTCACAGTGCCTTACATTACAGTAGGTTGCATTCCAACCAATTTTGATCCAAGGCGAATGCCATTTCAGCAAGTCTTCTATGGATAGCGGTCCTAAACGAGTTACCACAACCGCCCAAGAAGCCCCCAAACGGCACCTGCAAATGAGCAGTTCATTGAGCCCTGGAGAGCCAAATGCTGGTGCACAGCCGATCAGGAGTGCCCCTTCTCCCCTGGTGCTGTCCTCTCTGTCCAAAGCTCGCCATGTCACATCAGAGGATGAAGAAGACCAGAAAAGCAGTGAGACGGGACAAGAGGAAGAGCCAGATGAACACTCTCAACTGTTGCCGAACACTGCAGAGATGCAAACAGAGAATGTCCATCCAAATGACTCTATTGCTTAGAATATTGCAATATTTCTATTTTTACCACTGGTTTTATATTCTAATAATGAGTTTTCTATATTGGTGCCTGATAATCGAAAATTGGTCCACTGCGCTACTTATAAGTGGTTAAAACACACTTTTGAAAAAAAACTTGATTTTTTTACCTCAAATTTGAATTTTTATACTGATGTTTCTGAGGCAAAAAAACATAACGATTCTGAATTTGCCAGTCGTTTTTACATAACTTAACAGTTTCGCCTTTAAAAAGCCAAACTTCGAGATACCGACACCTTTTTAGAAAAATGAGTCCGTTAAATCAAGAGCTGACTTTTTTAAGGCAATAATGTTGGCTTCTTGAAAAACGACTGGCAACATTTAGAATCCTTGCGATTTTGCGCTTTAAAGACATCAATATCAAAATTGGCAAAAGATGTCAAAAATTAAGGTAAAAAAATGGTTGTACCCAGCCGTGGATCCAACTTTTTGCGTCGACTGCATATGAATCATGAAAACAGCTATTAAACAAATCAATTGAAAAAATGTCTCATAACTAATTAAATTATCAACCCTTCATTAGAAAGAGGAGATCCAGGGCTAAGTTATCAGCTTTCTTGTTTATTTACTCAAAAAAAGTGATTCATTTTTAATTAACAAGTGTTCGCATCAAAATGAATTTAATCAGAACTTCATGCCAGGATATGAAGTCGACAAACAAGTTCCTGCATCACACGATTGCTTGAAAGAGGTCACATACAGGGGGTTGCTGTTAATTGCGAACTTGCATCTCTCATTGCCGGTGTGGGTGAACGAGCACACTGTGAACAAGGACAGGTCGAAGGCTGCAAATACAAGCAATTTATAATAGATTATTAAAAAATGTTGATACTGACCTGGGTTTATAGTCACTTAGCAATGTTTTTTAAAGAAAAAATTCAACTTTTTTAAAAACATAATCCTGTTATTTTATAGGAAAAATATTTACCAAGGCTTCCCAGTAAACAAAAAGATTTCAGGTGTCTAAACACAAAAATAAAATTTCAAAAGTTACTTGGTTGCTGAGATATGATAAAAGTGAGTCGTGAATTCTTTTTCAATTCTTATCCTGCTTCCTCCTAGTTTTTTCATACCATATGACTCATATCTCAACAGTCAAACCACTTTTTGAAATTGTATATTCAACTTCGGAGTTTTGGAGTCTAAGAAAAAAGCTGTTGATATTTTGCTGAACTGTTAAGGTATGTTTTTTGAATGTTTATATTTGGTAATTTATCTTGCTGAAATTGCAATTCATCCCAACTACTCTGAGGGTTCTAAACACTAGGAGACTATGTAAAACAGCTAGTGAGTAGGTAAATATGTGAGATAGAGATTTATCGGGGTTAGAAAATTTGGAAATAGTCTTGCAAGTTCAGCAAAATTCCTAATGTTTTTTACCAGTATGGCCATCTTAACACTAGTTAGATACTTTTTAAATAGGTAAGTTACTAGTCCGGCAGTTTTCGAATTGCTTGTCGTTTTATTTAAGGCTTTGGAACAAAAAAAACTAGATCAATACACTGAAGCTAGATGGTGATAGAAATAATTTGCGGTGGTGAAAATTTTTTGGAGAGAAGTTCTGTTTTCTGGGGTTTTTGTTTTTTGGAAACTCGTAAAATGACACTTCGTGGAGCTTTCTTTCAAAATATTTAGTCATTTTATATGAAAATTACCAATTTTTCTATGCCTAAATCTGCTTTAAAAAACCAACCAGGAGAAGATTGTAGAAGAAATCCACCAATTCTCTTGATGTGGTCTTTCCATCTGTACTGAATAGTGCCTAATAGATTGTCATCATAGGCAAAGTAGCCGTGGTAATTGATGTAGCCCGCCTTCTCCAGCAAGTAGAACCTGACCCAGTAATGCTGGCCCTCAATTATTTCATCTCGGAACTCTCCACTGAACACATGTTCCCATCCAGAACTGCCTTTAGCTCCGTTGCAACGGGAGTAGGTGCCAAACCAAAGATCAAATAGTGTTTTGTGGAAACTGTCGTAGTCACGGCCGGTTTTGTCTAAAGCCGTTTTTACAGAATTTTTTAAAATAATACTCTCTGGTATTTAAAAAGAACTCAGGAAACCGAATGTGTAAGCAGAATATTAATAACAGATTTTACTGACAAAATATGACCAGAAATAGGAGTACCGCATCTAAAAACAGAGACCAAGACTAACTTTAGTTATATCTCAACCATTTTTTCAGCCACAATTTCTGTCTTAAAATTCGGATTCCTTAGGAATTTTCGCATCGCAGGTTGTCCGGGCAAATATCTTTACATAAAATTAGGGTTGTCGAGTCGAGTTGAACTCGAAAAAAACTCGAAACTCGAAAATTTTCGAGTTTCGAGTTCCGAGTCGAGCGCTCGACTCGATAATTTCGAGCGCTCGACAACCCTACATAAAATACTGAGACTATATGATTTAAAAAAATTCAAAAAACATATCCAAGTGTCCTATGTCGGTAAAAATGGGGTCTCTGTTAACAAAGGACAAAAACTTACTCTTTTCCTTCAAGTATTCATAAGCCAATTTGAAGACAGTTGTGTTGGTGACAGTGTTCAGGAAATTGTCGAGGGCAGCATATCTTTCGTCGTCCATGGAGGCCTCGGCTGTGCACACCTAGCCAGTATATATATTAGGTTGTTCAGAAAGTTGGGTAAGTTTTTGAAACTTCAAAAATCGGCTATTTGTCTTACTCCTTCATTGTAAAACACCTTTGGAGAGTACCTGGATGCCCCAAAAAAGACTAGAGCTAAAGGCTAAAGATGTGATTTTGAATAGAGCTGGCCACGATCGATGTATCTTCAGAAGCTAGAATGCGTCAATGAACTTATTTGGGCTCACGTCAACTCCATTAATGCTTTTTTCTATCCACTATCCTACCTGACAGCCGTGGGAGCCGTGCAACCGTGGTAAAAATATGAGCAAAGACGAGGTGCAAGCGGAGATGAATTTTTTAGCCAGCAATATTTTAAAGAACCCAGCATTCATCACGAAAGAAAATCAAGTCTTTTTAGTTTGTAAAACGACTCAGAAACGATAAGTTTGTAATTTTTTAGGTCGTGAACAATAACCGTGAACTGGATCAATGGAGAAGAACGGGCAATTACGCTGTGGGTCAACGTAAATTCGCATGGAATGCTTTTAATGAAATACGTTTTGGTCGAGATTGTACTCCGACTCAATTCTTTCGGTGGTCTAGAAGGCAGTTCAAATTGTTCCTATACTGACCCCACTGAAAGAAACAGGTCACTTTTGGCCACGATTGACAATCTTGGCATAGGGGCGTTTAGGCAATTTTTAAACAAATGTTCAAAAATTGCCTTAAAGTTAAAACAAAATTTGAAGAAGACCTAAACATAAATTAAAAAACAAGAAAGAAGAGCAAAAACGGTAGAAAACAGACCCGACCATGGAAAGATAGGTAGGAGACTCTGTAGGAAAAAAGAAGACCTTTAAGATAGTTTCCCTTACAGGGACCTACCACATAAAGAAGCTCTGGTATGCCGAAAATTTTTTTTGTTCTCAAAAATTTAATACACAAGGTTTTCTCATGGAATCGGGGTCGAGAAGCACGAAAAATAAGTTATTTACTGCTGCCGACAAGTCTGGCTGAGGGCAATTCTATACTCAAGCCAAGTTTGTTTGGAGGTATACTCCAGTAGAGTCCAAAAATCCCTTGTAGCAGCACCTAACCAATGCAATAAACTCACTGGAGGATGGAAGAGTGAATGGTTGTAGATGGTGAGCAAGGCCCTATATACTGGTCGCTCCAAAAAAGTCTCATCCACATCGTTGAACAGACTGCAACAGCACTTTTTTACGAGATATTTTATACGTAAGCAAACTTACGGGTCTGGTGACACATCCTTTTCCCCATCCACTTTGTTGCCCCAATTGAAGGTGATGCTGGAGTTGGAGACTCTGTCCTCCGCATCTGCTGCCCACAGAGCATCCACCAGTTTCTGCAGTTCTGGATCCGCAGATTCATTTTCATTGGTGTGCGATTTGTGGGTAAAGTTATGGTGATGTCTTTGCCTGAGGTAATATTCTGGGACTGTAGTGGTCTTGTTGTCAATTTCCAAATGGGCTGAGAATATCTTTAATTTGAAAATTAAATGTTATTTTAGAAGGATTCTAGGCGCTTTCTCACCCGTTGCCAGGAGCCTTCACCCAACTCAACACCAACCACAGCGTTGAATTTACTGCCAACATGCTCGAACGCACATTTCTACAACAAAAGTTGCAAAAACGACAAAAAGAAGTTGTAAGCAAAATTCAAAAAATGCATGTCTATATTCGAGAAATATATAGAGTTAATGTTTTTGAAAGAGCTACAAATCCAGTGAAAGCAGCATTTTTACAAACATCAAACCAAATAACCTTGTGTACAACTTCTCCAATAACTCCGATAAAATTAATGGGCTGAGCCAAAGCACAAACTGTGAATACAGCTAGTTCAAACTCAGGACTTGTGGCGATCGACACATCATTTTCCTCCACCTAAAAAAGATACATTGGTTAGTACCAAATAAATGGATAGCGGGTGACGTGCCCCGAAACAAATGACTTGGCGTGGGTATCAAAAAAATATAGAGCACGCACTACGTAGCCCTATTTTAGGCTTATTTAGTTACTTTATTTTTATATTATTTATTTTAGGTCATTTATTATGTTATTATTGGGACGGTACCAGTGATTTCCTAAATGAAATGAAATTTCATTTAAAATGGCTAAAATGAAATGACTTTAGAATGAAATGAAATTTGTTGGATGAAATGAAATGAAATCTAAAATGAAATGACGCAAAGTGAAATGAAATAGCTAAAGTGAAATGACTTCAAAATGAAATGAAATATCATTTCATTTTTCATTTCACTTTAGCTATTTCATTTAAACTAAAATGAAATGGCTAAAATGAAATGGAACTTATAATGAAATGAAATCTGAAAATGAAATGACGCAAAGTGAAATGAAATAGCTAAAGTGAAATGA